>BQMF02000826.1:0-88977 GCA_027922465.2 Turritopsis dohrnii | reverse complement strand
AAAATCTTACGTTTACATCATGTAAACACAATTTGCTTGGTAAATTTTGGTTTCATTTGTGGTGACCTTGACATTCGCGTGATTAAACCACATGTAATTGTATTTATATTAGTTAAAAACCATATGCAGACTACTTCAATAGAATATGGTGCTAATAAGATTCCATTTAAAATATGTCCTTTTCGAAACATCTATAGCACACAAACTGAGAATTGCAATAACGATAAAATACTGCAAAAAATATGTTA
The DNA here is from genome assembly GCA_027922465.2 of Turritopsis dohrnii. NCBI lineage: Eukaryota > Metazoa > Cnidaria > Hydrozoa > Anthoathecata > Oceaniidae > Turritopsis > Turritopsis dohrnii. The sequence continues at coordinate 88,729 of BQMF02000826.1, read as the reverse complement.
TAAACGCCCAAAAGAAAATCAGGAAAATATTGATTTCTACTACAGTATAAGACTTTCTTTGACTCATTTTATCAAATACTCTAAATAATTCAAGTGAAGCTACTATTCTCATATGACAAACTACCGAAAAAAGCATTAACTTTATAATAAAGGCAAAAGTTTTCAGGAATTAGAAGGTAAGGCCAAGAAGTACACATAAGTTGTTGCACTTATGAGTCTTGAAAAACATGTTGATGCCACGGTCTCCAAGGTTGGTTCTTCCAAACTTACGCTTTCCTTGCTTACGTTGCGAATAATGGATAACTGGATCTGTAAGCTCATACAAAGGAGGTTGCTTTGATGAATCCAAAACTCCCTGCAAATCGCAAACCAACATCTTCCTTCCAGTGTGGCGATACGAGAAGTGTGAAAAACATTGGGGATAATCAGCAATGGTAACAGGATACTTTATCAAACTCGTGATTGGATTAACATTACTCTCTGACTCATTTTCCGATTCTTCTTCAGATGAGTCTTCCAGGATCGCGTCAAGCGGCATGGGTGCAATATTAATACCAGCAAGATTGTTTTTCATGGCAAGTCCCTGATCTCCAACAACATAGCCATTGTTGCTATTCCATTTAGTGTATTTGTTTGAGTCAATGTATTTTTCACACAAAACACCTCTTTGATTGTTTGGCTCCAGCGTTGGATAAAAGGTGTAGACCCAACACTCAAGGAAGGTGATTTCTGCAACACTGATGTAAGGATGGAGTTTCTTTGTTTCAGAGATCTTTGCGTTAAATCTATCTGCAATTTCTTGCGCTGTCATTTGCGTTGTGTAGAATGTTGTATGAAAGCTGTATTTCAACCACTCGTCTTCAACATACTTGCATTCCTTTGCAACAAAATCTCCAGAAAGGAAAATATCTTTTCCATATTTATCAACTCCCAACCTACGAAGTAAGAAAATCATTCGTTCTGCTCCTTCATCAAAATAACTTTTCTTAATTGCAATTCCTCGAACACCACTTTCTACATCTTTATAGTACCAATCTCCAATTTGCCGATTCCAATAGGAGCGTTGCAATCGATTTTTGACAACATACATGATGTTCCATTCGTTTGGATCAGGATACAGACCAACTGGCAGTCTTATCTTCTCATGTTTTACATTACGAACAGTCTGACGTTTTGAACCAGCTAATTCAGTGAGTGTAGTTCTTGATTGAACCATAGAATTTGTCAATGTAGAAACAGCGATACTTAAACTCTCCGGATCACCCTTCACATGTTGGAAAGTGGAATTAGCTCCATGTTCTTCACAAACCTTTGTCATCCTTTGTAAAATTGAGAATTCATTACTGTTGCGATTGAAGCCGATAGCACCAAATGTTAGACGGTCTCTAAATTTTTTGGCCATGTCTGCCATACAAGTTTCAAGTTTTGTCATAAACACCATCTCCTCAAACCGCTTTCTAAGATCACAGTCTGATGGACGCCCATCTGATAAGAACAGGATCAAGAGTGAACAATTTGGATTGTTCACATCTTTATCAAGCAGCTCAATACCTTTCTTTAAGGCTGGCAAGTAGTTGCCATGGCCCGCAGCTCTCCTATCGATTTGATTCACAAGCTTGTTGTATAGCACGTTGTCGATAGACTCTCTCGAGAATACCACTTCTGCATCATCCCTCATAAAAATCAATGATGCACAGTCAGTATGACTAAGTGAATTCTGATCTATCTGTTTTCCAATGTAATCCAAAGCAAGTGTGCCGAAAACAGCGTCACTACGAGTCTTAAAGTTATCCACATCATGGTTGTTCATTGAGCCACTTTGATCTACTATGAAAACAGTATGTGATGTTAGTAAATTTCCACAATGACGCAACTTCAGACTCAGTTTATCATGGATCTCAACATCCTCTGGGGTAACGTAGGCTTCTTTGAGGACAATAGGTTTAACCCACGATGTAATCTCCACACGACTTGTTATGTCTGTGATGTAAACAATATCTTTATAGGTATATTTCCAACGAATTTCTCCAGTTCTTTTATCCGACACAGGACTCAATCGCTTCACTCCATACTTTACAGCAGCCTGTAAATCTCTCTTACCGATCTGCCTCTCTTCTCTACGATCTCTTCCGTGCACACATGATAATAAAGTGTGAGCGCTGGTTGGAATGTCCTTCTTTGCAACCTGTTTTTCTGGTTGTGTTGCGCTGTCTTGTAAATCGTCTAGTGAGATCCGTTGTAATCGCTGCATCAAATTATCCATTTTGTAGCTCGATCTTTAGATCTATAATAAGAAAAAATAGCGCATTGGTGAAGGAAAACAGTGCGATTTAACTGATTATAAGAACATTCGGAGATATCGGTTCTTAATTTGTTTACAAGCTTAAATTATCAATTAAACATAGCAATAGGATAGTTAATTGAAATCTATATCTGGAGATTGAACTGGCAATGGTGTAAGGCGATCGCCTATTCATATAAAAAAAACACACAAAAATATTTAATGTAATTGTCACGTTCTTTTTTGTTTTTTAATGCGTCTCAGTGTTTTGTTTCTCTCGTGCATTCAGTTTATCTTAAATCAATTTTAATTTTTTTAGTAATTATTTTGTCATTTACTGAGTTGATGTCTCTAGGGTGTTTAGTTTATTTCACTATATATTCAACGTTTTTCTCATTTTTCTACACATTTTTCAAATCAACTCAATTCAATTACATATAGCGTATCACTAGCGATACTTGGCCAGCTGGTAGGTTTTGGTTTTGTTCTTTTCCTTCTTCTTTCTGTTGTTTCAGTTATATGTAGTTTTTACTAAATTTACTTGTATTTATTTCATTGTGATTTCAGTTTGAACGTAAACTCAATACATGCTCCAAACCTGTCTCTTTTTCGTGAGAAGTGATACCGCTACATTCAAACAGAGATCCATTCAATTCGATATCAATTTATCACATCAATTCAATCTTAAGCAATAATCACATGTCAAAACGTATCAAATTGAGATTCGATTATACCATTTTCAACTCAACTGGTGAGAAAACCGAACTTCAAGATCTTTCAGCCCAACTCGATCAACTATCGTTAGACGTAATGCCATCATCGACTGTGATAGAAACCCAAGTGATGATTCAGGAGGTCCACGACATTGTTGAAGAAAATCCAATCCACAGTGGAGTCGATCTATCTGCGACAGTGGAAAAGTTAACAGACTTACGAAAGTCTATTCGAACAAACGAGCTTGTTCTCCAAACTCAAACGCCTGACAAACAACTTACAATGCAAATCGTTGCTGCCATACAGTTAATCAAAGAGTATATTAAGGAAATCAACGATTTGAAAGTGAAAGACAAACCTCCTACGAACGAAACAAGCAAGTGACAACGAGATACGTAAACTCCAATCTCATCAGTTCTGATCGAGGACCACAAAACGTTCTATCGAAGACATCGTATAAAGAATTCGCTCGTAATCCTCAAGACTTAAACTGACTGAAGAACTTGTGCAGATCAGAAACAACTCTTCCGTCGACCACATCTCAGATTAACGAAACATCAAGAGGATTGAAACTATTCTCACCAAGACGACGACAAATCCTGATGTTCAAAGTGCTTGTCATCATCTCAATGAAAGGTATACGTGTCTTATCTCAAGCAGATCAAGTTACACAGAAAAGCTGTAACTCTGAGATCCGAAGAGCATCAGGTGTATAAACAAAAACTCTTTTCAGAATCAACTCTAAACATCAAACTTGAAAGATTTTCTGGTCATCAAGATTCGGTGGATTTCTACACATTCAAATCGAAGTTTGAGAAGCTTTACCTTCGAACCACGCCTAAACATCTCCTTGCTGAACTGCTAAAAAATAAACTATCTTAAAGATCCTGCTCTCAGTTGCGTCAGAACGATCGACAACATTGAAGAGATATGGACAAGATTGAAGCTTGCATATGGTGATGTGATGCTGATGCTTCAGAAGAAGATAAATCAATTGAGCTCGACAAATCCAATTTATCGTTCGAAAGATACTGACTCAATCGTCAACTCGTTAAGCAACATCATCAACATGATCAAAGATCTCACATCATTGGCAAAGAAGCACGACATCGAAAACTACTTGTACTATGGTGTTGCAATCCAAAAAGTATACCATCTACTTGGGGACGCAAGGCTGTCAAGGTGGCTTGTTCATATTTCATACGATAATCTTACTCCAGAAGAAACGTAGTCCAAGTTGTGCAAATTTCTGGAAGATGAGTTGGCCATCCAACAACAGAAACTAATCGTGAAGATGTCAGCTCATGGTCAAAATGAGTCAACAACCCACCAAACACATGACGTCATTATGACGTCTCAATAACGTCTTAATTTGGTCATGAAGTCATATGACATCCCTATGACTTTTTCATGACGTCATTGGAAGTCATTTAATATGACGTCAGCAAGGCGGCGAAATGATGACTTACGTATGAAGGTCATGGTTATGACGACTTCGTAACCTCACTTCATGGTTCTTCCGAACTACGGAGTTAAATTTCGCAAGTTTCGCGAATTTTTGAATTAATAGCGAAATTAAATTCCCGCGAAAATTAATCCCCTTAAGGTACCATTGTTTCGTGTAGTTGAGCAATTTAGGCAATCATTTTATTAGGCAATTATTTTCTAAGATTTTCTAAGAATGTTTCAGTACTTTCAGAATAATGAAAAGTTTTTCATGAGGAACAATCACGAGGAAATGTTAAAGGAGAAAAATACAGGGGAAAGCATGTTTTTGTTTTGGGGCCGTTACTAAAAAAATATACACAAAATCATTAAAAAAAGACACATCGTGTATTATAGCAAGGTTTCATTTATTAGAACTTCAAAAATAAACAGTAAATTAAAAAATAATAAATAGTGAATATATGAATAGTAAAACGTTACAAATTAAATACAAAAAATATCAAAATAGAGAATGATAAAATAATACAATTTAATTACAATGGACTACGTTGCACATTACACTGAAATATATTGGAGGATTTAGAGGAAAACTAAAGATAAATAGTGAAATCATGGATATTGTGTATGTATGTGGCAAAAACATCAGAAGGCTTTGAGGAACATGAAAAACATTTTCTTCTACCATAAAAAGATAACTTTTTCTTTTTTCAAGTGCAGTAAAAACCCATAGAATTGAAAACACAGGCTTAAGGTCAAAATACACAATCTGATTTTACATATATGATTTTACATTATATAAAAAATCATATATGACTTTTACAGATCGTGTATTTTAAAAAATCATACGACTTTTGCTCTTATGACTTAACATATATGACTTTTAAAAAGTAGGATGGTCTTCTACTTTTTAAAAAATCATATATGACTTTTTACAGCTGTAAACAAATTTCAACCAATCAGAGTGCGTCTAGAGGTTTGAATGAACTTTTTGAGATTTCCCTAGAGTATATTAGTATCAAATAAAAACTTTTTACGTGTATTTTACTGTTACATATGATCTTTTTCCATCCATCAAATGAGTATGTAAAATCATATACGTAAAATCAGATCATGTATTTTACTATTACATATATGACTTTTTCCATCCGTCAAACGAGTATGTAAAATCATATATGTAAAATCAGATTGTGTATTTTGACCTTTAATATAACACTTGAAGACTTCCCTCAATATCATCGTTCTTACCACAAAAACCTGATGGAGAAAAGAAATCTTGAAAGCTTGGGGAAACGACAGTAGTTTTTATGATATATAACATGTATAATAATTGTATAATATATCTATGAGAGTTGCAAAAAATATATGTGTAAGAAACTTCGACTTTCGTTTCGAGTGTGCCATCATCCATCACATTTGAAAGACATCACAGTAGACTTCACAGAATTGCTTCGTACTGGGAATAAATCTGAATTCTTGTGCCAGCTATATAACAAGATTTTTCAAAACTTTTTATTCGACTTTTTTGACTTTTCCATAATGATGGTTTTCAAGGCGTAAATATTTCTTTTCATGCAACCTCACTCTTTGATGGTCCCTGAAATAAAAAAAGGCAGAGAAGCAGCAAAATTTTTCATAGATATTCAATAACAACAAATGAAAGATATAAATAATCACATTAATAATTCTATGATTTTGATTGAGTATCAAATCAATGAAAAAACTTGTTTTATGTGCAGTAAATATGCGAGTTAGGTCTCATTTCTTATTTTACATGAAAGTAAAAGTAATACAACATCAAAAATACTTGGGTATCATTACAACTAAACGTGGGATTATTAATAAGGAAGGCAAAATATAGATAACATGTTTTTCTTCAAGCATTTTTCCTTTCCTGAAACACTTGGAGCTTGCTTTTTGCCCTATAGCTACTTTCAGTATACATAAGTGAAATTCCGCACACAAAACTCATGCCAAACTCATTAAAAGTCTCGGATTTACCTTGTGTTCGCCGAGTCTTCTTGTGTATTTTTTCCGCCGATTTTCTTCTATTCTCCTCCATTTTGCTGAGTTTCTTTACGCGCCTCCTTGTTTAAAATTTTCTTTAAAAATGCATGGCCTATCGTTGCCAAATTTCGAAATGTTAGTTCACATATTATTTATTCCATACAGTATCACCATTATTTTTATTGTCTACTTTGATACAAACTTAATTTAAAGTCATTATTTAAAATGACACACTCTAACCAGGGCGTAAATATATTAATTACATACTTGTTCTTATTGTCATTTTTTCGTCAAAGTTTAATACTAAAAGCTTATTTCTATCTGTTTAAATTTAAAATCTTAATAATCATGAAAAGAGCCTTCAACGTTTTAATTTGTTTCTTAAACGCATCACATGATTTTTGTTTACCCCCGTGAAATAACTAACACGGTTCATTCTGGTTCGCGCACGTGGTGAAGACTTAGAAACATTGCTTTTCAAGATGGTAAGTGTTGGCTGGAGTTTTAACTTGTAAATCAGGTGTGTTTTCATAAATAGTTCTTTTTGTTTTTAATATTAAACTGTTTAGATGACTACGATCTGGTTTGTGATTACCAGTTTTCAAGCTGTGATGAACATTTGTCTGTGAAGAAAACTAAAACTACTTCAACAGGTATAAAAAAAAGAAAGTTGCCCCCATAATTTGTCGTAACTGCATAAGAAATTTGACATTTCAGATATCAAATTACCTACGCCACCACGTTCAAAATCTGGAAGGAATTCAATAGAAAGAAGTTTTATAAGTAGTAAGTTGTTATACTTCAATAGATACTTACACTACATATAATATGTAAGAAATTATACTCTTGAAATAATGAATTTAGGTTGGACTAATTTCAAATTTCATATAAAAATTGGATAAAATGTTTCTATAGTTAATGTTGATAATTTAGGTGTGGGAATCGAAATACTTTGCTTGGATGCATCATTAGATTTTCCGATTTAAAATGCTAATTGGAATAGTCTGTCTCTAGATTGTTTTTAAAGCTGTTATGAGATTACTTCTATTTTCATTGTCACCTACAATTTCAGACTCTCTGCCATCAACACCCAATGCAAAGACAACAAGTAAAGGATCAAGTCACCAAAGCAGTGGGCATAAAAGTCAGTCCGGTTAACTTCGAACTAAAATATGATCAAATTATTGATAAATACGTAACATTATTTTACTATTTTTTTTTTTTTTTAGGATCAAGGAGGGAAATAATATCTGATTCGGACAGTTCATGTTCGCCAGTCTCAACTGGCTTTTCTTCGCCCAGAAGATCACCAAGAAGAAGAAAGCCTTGTCAAGAAACTTCACCTGCACAAAGGTCGAACTCATTCAGCAGAGCGAGTGATGCTTCTAGCTCTTCTTTGTTATCTATTATCCAAAATAGAAAAAGAGCATCTTCTCCCAGAAGATCACCAAGAACAAAAAAGCCTTGTCGAGAAACTTCACCTGTACAAAGTTCGAACTCATTCAGCAGAGCAAGTGATGCTTCTAGCTCTTCTTTGTTATCTATTATCCAAAATAGAAAAAGAGCATCCAGCTCACCACCAAAAAGTCAAAAGACAAAGTCTAGTGGAAATAAGGACCGATATCCCTTGACTACTGATGGTATGTATAAATTGATATTTATTACTGTTAATATCTGTTCATTGTCTTGTTAATGGAAATCCCATCACTTAACTCTAGAATTCCAACGAAAAGTTCTATATGCATTATCAGAAATCTTGAATACTGTAAATGAAGGGCTAAGAAAAAATAATCAGAATTCTGCTGACACCTTCATTGAGAAGTGCCATACAATTGACGATTTTATTCAACTGAATGAAACCCTGAAAAATGATAGAGATGCCTATCAAAGCTTGGTAAGCAGAATGTAGTGTTAATTTGCTTCATTATTTTTTGCATTTTTTACTGATTTCTTTTATTGGATAGTTGTTAACCTTAAAGAGGATGATATATATCACTCACCCCACAATTATTTGTTAATAGGATGTTGTTAATATATTTTATTTTAGCTTTCTAAAGTGTCCAGAATTGGTGGCAAAGATGTGAGAGCAAATGTAAAAAATATCTTGTTATCGTAAGTAAAGTATCTTTCTCGAGAGAGTCAGTATTCAGCTGTATGTTATAACAGCAAGACCCTTGAATTGGCAAAGGAAACAAAAACGATCTAATTAAAGTTTCTGCATCCCAACCAAATCTTCAGGTGTGGGGCAAAATATGGGCTGGGTTTTCCCTTAACTGCTGGCTAATACTTTGATTTTTAATTGTTAGTTTAAGAGTAATCAAGACATAATAAAGCAAGCATTTTTTTCTGCACTTTTTTTCAGGGTAACTAATGATGAAGTAATATCTGAGTATAGTCTTTGTGGGCTAAAGAAGAAAAGAAAATTTGATGGGTTAGCCATTCACGATATTGTCATGGGTAAGTATTTTGCTTTTAAATCTACTTTAAACAGGATTGTGTTTTGAATACTTTTAATTTGGTTGTTGCTTTTTCTTTCTATAGGTGGCGTTTTGGCAACTCAAAAATCTACGGAAGCGGCTGTGAACAAAGCGATTATTGATGTTTTGAAGCACGCGCCTGAAAGACTAAAGAAACGATAAAACGAAAAAACACTTTCCTTAGTTTTCGTGTGTTTAACATGCTATCCATAAATTTTTTCCATACTTAGCTTTCCCGTCGTATGTTCAACATTAAGGTAACTTCATTTGAGTACACCGTCCAAGGACCTTCAAAATGTTAATACGTACAAGGAGTGTAATGGAGAATTTATGGATATAGTCTTTTCTATCTCTTGTATTTATGAACATGGTTATATCACTAATTTTTACATCATTTTGTATTTTAATTTATAAAGCACATATTTTAAGAGATGATATTTATTTGAAAGATATTTCTGATGAAAAAATCTGTTATCTTTGCTTCCATAACTATAAATTCGCTTCTTTTCATTTTGTTTAAGTATCTCTCATCTCAGTAAAAACGTCACGGTGGGGTCATAAATGCGTCATAAGACGTCGTAATGACGTCGTTATGACGTCATAGCTGAGTCATTCTCACAAAACTATCTTATGAATAGGTCTGAGGGACGTCAGCATATGACGTCGGTTTATGTTGCAAAAATAACCTTACGATGACCTTTCAATGACGTCGTATAAAGTCATGGTCGGACTTATTTATGACGTCATAGAGACGTCATTGTGTTGGGTGGGAACAAGGCGACCTACAACCAATCAATATCAAGATGCATCCAAGACAAACAGGACTCAGAGGTATGGGTATTCTTCTAATTCTAGTTCTAATACCATACCCTCTGAGCCTACCTGTTTCATCTGTAATTCCAAAGAAGGCGTTGACGATCATGTGTCCACCTTTGGTCCTGGAGGCATCAGGTTACTACATTCCTATACGTGCAAAAAGTTCGTCGAACTTACACCTGCTGATAGACTTTCCTTGCTTAAAAACAAGGGATACTGCTTTCAATGTCTTTTTCCAGGCGCTGACGCATCAATTGGAAAACACAAGGAGGGAAGATGTCAACGAGACTTTACATGTAAGCATGTATCACATCTGGAATATTCTACAAAGAAGCACGTCCTCGTCTGTCACGAACACAAGGATGATCAAAACAACAAGGACCTTCTGTCGACGTACAAGCAACGATGCATCAGAAATGCAAATCTTCCATCGTTTTCAAAGAATATCAGCCTATCATTTCATGTACACGAAGCATTCAAGACCAGCCATCAAATCACTGAACAAGGGTCCGACGGTGAACGTGGAATTTATCTCTTTCAAACGATATCAATTGACAGCAAGCCTTACACGATATTCTTTGATTCTGGTTGTAGTGATGTTATTGTGAAACGTTCTGCTATCCAGTCGCTCTCATCAAAAGCAACGCAAATTTCATCAAGGGTCACTCAAGTTGGAGGAGTTCGTCAAACATCATTGCAAGCGTTCGGTGCCTGCAATGTCAAGATCCCAACTCACGATGGTGCAATTGCTTCCTTCAATGGTATATCATTGGATTCAATAACAACAACGTTTCCAGACTATCCGCTTACTGACGTATATAACGACATCGTAAAAAGCTTTAAGTCGTCTGGTGGTGATTCATCTCAGCTCCCACAACCCGCGTCATATGTCGGTGGTGATGTACATTTTATGATTGGTATTAGCTATCTAAGATATCATCCAAGACTCATCTACCAACTACCTTCTGGATTAAGTATCTACGAATCCGTCTTCAATAATCAACATGGTGGTCGTGGAGTCATCGGTGGACCCCACGAGATATTCACCAAGATCCATCAAACATACTTCAATCAAACGAAATATCTTGGTTTCTTCAGCGAGCAGTTCTCCTTATACAGAATGGGTATCAGAGTCATTCCAGACGTTAACTACTTGTCAACCTATCCTGTCCGTCACATCAAAGACTTTGAAGAGACGAAAAATGCTGGTTCAACCATCACGTACCGTTGTGTCAAGTGCAGAGACTGCAAAGAATGTAAGAGTTCGAAACATCAAGAAGAAGTCAGCATCAGAGAGGAAGTCGAACAGCATATCATTGATTCTTCCGTGAAGATCGACCATCACACAAAGACGATTACAGCTACGTTACCCTTCATTGCTGATCCAGTCACAAAATTAGCACCGAATAAGCACGTTGCTCTGAAGATCTACTTTCAGCAACTCAGGAAACTCAACGATTCGCCAAAAGATAAAGCTGAGATCATCGCGTCAGAATCAAAGCTACAAGATCTCGGTTTCGTCGACTACGTTGAGAATCTTCTTCCTGAACAGCAATCGATGCTGCACAATTCAACAGTCCACAACTTCATACCATGGTGAGTCGTTTGGAAAACAACATCAGTCACCACACCATGCAGAGTCGTGTATGATGCTTCGCATCCCACGCCATCTGGTTTTAGCCTCAACGATTTATTGGCGAAAGGAAAAAACAGTCTTAATAAGCTACAAGAGATACTCATTCGTTGGTCAACTCATCCCGTCGCCATGCACACAGATGTACGAAAAATGTATAACACCATACGACTAGATGAAAAACACTGGTGCTATCAACGATACATATGGCAAGAGAACCTCGATCCGACCAAGATACCACGCGAAAAAGTCATCAAAACATTGATGTATGGTATACGATCAAGTGGCAATCAAGCTGAGCATGGACTACGATCAGTATCTTCTTCGTTTAAAGATCAATACCCTGAAGTCAACGAAATTATCCAGGACGACACTTACGTTGATGATTGTATGACCGGTGAATCATCACATGCGCAAGCACACCAAAGAGCTGATGAAATCGAATTCGTCTTGAGTCATGGCAACTTCAACTTAAAAGGTTTCACATTCTCCGGATCCGATCCACCAGAGCATCTTTCGGACGACGGGAACACAATTGGCGTCGGAGGAATGATGTGGTACCCAAAATCTGATGAGTTAGCAATAAACATCTCGCAACTGAATTTCTCAAAGAAACGCAGAGGCAGGAAATCAACTTCTGCCGACAACATCGTGCCCGTTCGACTCACACGACGACATTGCGTATCAAAGATAGCCGAAATCTTCGACCTAACCGGCAGAATCGCTCCAATAGTCGCAACGTTCAAACTCGATTTAAGGGAATTATTGCTGAGAAACCTTGACTGGTACGATCAAATTCCCGATGACTTACGTTCAGTTTGGTTGGATCATTTCGAGATGATGCAAGAGATCGCTAACGTCAGGTTCAAACGTGCTGTCATACCTCCGGATGCTTCCTGTCTTGAAGTTGATACCATTGATTTTGGCGATGCTTCACAATCGCTAATATGCTCTGCCATCTACGTTCGCTTTCCCCGTTCAAATGGAAAATTTTCTTCTCAACTAATCTTTGCGAGAACCAAAGTGGTGCCAAAAGATTACACGCTTCCTCGAGCCGAGCTACTTGCAGCCCTGGTCAACGCCTATACTGGTGAAGTTGTAAGACGATCTTTGAAGAAGCTTCACAAAACTTCAATCAAGCTAACAGATAGCCAGATAACACTCTATTGGATCGTCAACGACGAGAAACCATTGAAGAAGTTCGTCCGAAGTCGCATTTTGAAGATTCAACGTTTTACAGAAAAGGAACAGTGGTTCTATATTCCTTCGGATCAAAATCTTGCAGACCTTGGTACAAGAAGATGCGTCACCTTCAAAGACATTGATCAGTCATCATCCTGGATCAATGGACACGAATGGATGAAGCAACCGAAAATATCCTTTCCAATACAATCTGTGGACGACTTGAAGCTGTCAAACCAACAAATCGCTGAGGTCAACAAAGAGAAGAGTATCGTTCAAAGTTACCACATTGAATCGCTTGAGGGAGTACAATCAGAAAGGTACAAGTTTTCGAAATATCTTCTGGATCCCAATCGGCATCGATTTACTACAACGATTCGTATCATGGCACTTGTCTACAAGTATATCTACATCTTGGTGAACCGAGTAAGGACAGGATCAAAAACGTTTCTGACAATCGATTCTTCAACTATCGTCATCAGCGACTGAAAACTATTATTTCAGGAAATCATCCCAAGAGATCACTCAATTCTTACCGCGATCAAAATACAAAAATTTCACGAAGATCAGCGATGGAATTCTGATGTACACCGGTAGAATCTTAGCGGACGATGAAATTTCTATTATTATTATTAATAATAATTATTCTTATTATTATTAACAATCTTTGTTGGGCGATTTACCAGATCAATGAAGGATTTATCATCTACATCTTTCTGTGTTCCTGTCGTGGACAGAAAATCTCCAATTGCCTATGCTATCGCTCTTGATATTCATTGGTATCACCCCGAAGTCAAACACTCAGGTATCGAAACAACACTTCGCTACCTTCTTCAAAAAGCCTTCGTTATCGAGGGGAGAATGCTCATCAAATCCATTAAGAGTTCCTGTCAGCGCTGTAAGTATCTGGCAAAACGTACCGTTGACATTGCAATGGGACCTATATCAAGATGCAACATAACAATAGCTCCAGCATTCTACTACACACAAGTTGACCTTTCCGGACCATATCTTTCCTACGCACCTTATCAAAAACGCAAAACTGTCAAAGTGTGGCACGTAAGGCCACTATCAGATACAGAAACGAGAATGAAAATATATACAGAGAGACGGTTCGAGCTGTTCGTTCATTAGTAATCATTCATCACGTTGATGATTATGATATGATGAAAGACCTGGGCGAAATTGCAGTGAAAATCGATTTGGATGCGTAATGATGGAAGTGGTTTTGTTTTGTTTTTTTGGCGGGAGTGTAAAGGCCGACCTCCACTTAGCCGTGTGAGCGCGGCGCTCAGACGATCTATTGTTATTAAAACAATAGATCGCCTGAGCGTAAAAGGTGTTCGAAATGTTACCTCCACTTTCATACGAATAAAAACAAAAAAATGTTTTGCTGATTACGCTTTTTTTCTTGTTTTGGACTTTTCCTGAAAGCTGATTGGTGCGATCAAAATCGTGTCGCCTGAAAGTAGAAGTTGTTTCAACTCCCAGACGAACACTTTTCTTTCGTATACGAATTGGATATTGCGCAATATCTAATTGGAAAAACAATAGATCGTCCGAGCGCCGCGCTCGCACGACTAAGTGGAGGTCGGCCTTAAGGCGATCGCCTATTCATATAAAAAAAAACACACAAAAATATTTAATGTAATTGTCACGTTCTTTTTTGTTTTTTAATGCGTCTCAGTGTTTTGTTTCTCTCGTGCATTCAGTTTATCTTAAATCAATTTTAATTTTTTTAGTAATTATTTTGTCATTTACTGAGTTGATGTCTCTAGGGTGTTTAGTTTATTTCACTATATATTCAACGTTTTTCTCATTTTTCTACACATTTTTCAAATCAACTCAATTCAATTACATATAGCGTATCACTAGCGATACTTGGCCAGCTGGTAGGTTTTGGTTTTGTTCTTTTCCTTCTTCTTTCTGTTGTTTCAGTTATATGTAGTTTTTACTAAATTTACTTGTATTTATTTCATTGTGATTTCAGTTTGAACGTAAACTCAATACATGTTCCAAACCTGTCTCTTTTTCGTGAGAAGTGATACCGCTACAAATGGACATAGTAAGTAATCAGATGTTATTCAAATCGCGTATACGCGAGGTGTTTGGAATGCAAAACGATCGTCGTCGTGAAGCCAAAAAATAGCCTTGAAGCATATGAGGTAAAAATCACAGTCTTATGCCGCCTTGCTTTTTTATGTAATGGCGATACAAACCGTTAAATGAAAGAACTTCTTATTTACTTGAAATAAACTAAATCTGAAGATAAGTATTAATTGTTGTTGTTATTTTGGGTTTTTTTAATGAAAGATTCATTCTGTAAAATGTTCACTCGTTTTATGAGAACTGAGTTCTTAAATGTTATCATAGTCACAAGAAAGAAACTGACTATGATTTTATGTTGAAAACAACTGGTTGATTTGAAAAAGAATCAACAACGATTTTTTATATTTCATATAAAAGAGTAACTTCTGCTATCTTTTTAAAATTGTTTCTTTTCATGTGAAAAAGGAATAGAAAATTTGTTTTTTACTTAAGCGATAAGGGCTTCAAGCTCGTTTAAAAGATACTTTTTCAAGTGAGTTGTTTAGTGATTACCTTATCGGGTTTGCAAGTTAAGGCACAACCTTTTTCCGTGGAAAATAATCCACTGTTTATGACTTATTAATCATCAAAAACGTCTACACCTATACTATATAGGAATTTTAATATTTTTCTAAAATATTTTCAACGTTTTTCTTACGACTGCTTGTATGAACTCACATAATGCATTAAATTCATTTCTTTTGTTTGTGAACAATTAAGTTGCTGGTGTCCATTTATTAAGCCTTGTTCACACTGAAAGTATTTGAGCAACTTTCTCACAAATATTTTTAAAGGCCGTTTTCTATACAGTGAAAAACTTACAAATGTACTTAAATTTTTTTTGTAACGTTTTGCGTACAAATCATCAACTCTTGGTAGCATAAGGTACGTGTTCTGCAATGTCACAAAAATAGCCAAGAAACTTTCTTTTCCAATGGACACGCGATTTGTTTACATGTGAAGCATTTCTTGTTCTATTTTCAAATAGCAAAGAAATGACAATATCAGAAATACAAATATTTGATACGAAAGAATGTGTTTAATATTCATAAATAACATAATTAACAATTAAAAATTTTATTAAGATCAACATTGTCCTTTCTAGCACATGACGACACAGCAACGTTGAACCAACGTCATGAAGTTGATGTATCGTTGTTTTGATATCATTTTCACGTCATATGCCGGCTGGGTCTAGTTATTTCATCGAAAATCTTGCATCAAATGTCATGACCCAAAAACTTGTTCACAGTTTACATTGCCTTTTTCCCCAGCGTCTTTATTTTAGACTAAGCCGCCCTTCTAATAAGTGTCCCCCACTCCGAAATTCAAAATTTCATAAGGGGGAGTTCTAGCTGACGACAGAATGACAATAGTTTTTTTTTTTTCATTAGCACGATACTCTTTCCTTTCTTTCAATGACAGTGAGCTCTCTTACAAAGTCTGACCTTATGTATGAATCACCTCAGTAATTCAGAACATGCTGTTTGGAAGTGAAATAACTTAAAGCAACAATTTGAAAGAAGACGCATGATAGCAAACAAATGAACTTCCCTAATCATTTTCGTTATGTTGATAAAATTATAGATGGATAGCAAATATTCTGGTCAAAGATGATTAACTAAACTAATGTATGGAAATTTACTGATTCAAATCTGCATTTTCATAACTCGAACGCTCTTAAGTCGCCATCTTGTTTTTGCTCGAACCTTTGGATGTACTTAAGTTCGTTTCTTTGAAATTGTTGTTTGCGTCCATAGGTGACATGGGACAAGTATCTAAGTGTAATTGCTGAATTACTTTGTAATTATGCGAAATACCCCCACGAACGGCTTCAACACACCATCAACCCTTTAAAGAAGATGTTGTGACAAGTGTCTAAAATGCACTGAAAAAGAGAAGTTTCATTTGGCTTTATTTTCGAGCTTTTCCATAAGCTTAGGGTAAGGTCTGTACTTTTTAATTCGGTTGATCAGCTCTTAATTTGTACCTGACACAGCTAAGCCTGTATTTCGAAGCTAGTTTTTTGCTTCTTCTTCAGTAAAGTTGTTTATTTTTCTCACAGTGTACTTGAATTGTAATAAAAATAAAAGTAAAGTTTACTATTTTGAAAAATTAGTCCTCCACTCCCTAATAATGATAACCTTAATTTACACAATAGCAAACCAAGTATAATACCTTATGTTGTAAAGTATCTTGTTAAAGTTGCATCGAACCTTTACAAAAATGTTCTTGATTTTGTTACTGGTCAAGATAAAAACCTTTCTTGCGATTTATTATTCAGTTAAGTTTAAATATTAACTAAATGAATCGCTGAGTCTTGTTCTTCAATTTAAATTTTCTAGGAAATTTTGATGAATAAATTCCGAAATGAATTTTTCATGCATTTTTGATTTTGTGCTGAAAATGCCAATGCTTTATTTATTCATTTATTTTTTTGAAATATCGAAAATTCGATTTGGTGACAAAATGCAGCGCTATAGTCAAAGTTTTAGTTCAACAATACGTTTTAAATTCTTTCAAAAATGCGCATTGAAAATCGAAACGAAAATGTCATACTTTTAGTTTTTACAACTATAAAATCCAAGATAGATTAACAAGGGCAATCTTTTAAAATAAATTTGTTGATATTTCTGGGTTTTTTTCATTTTACCCAACTAATTAAAACATTCCATAACAAACCCCTTTTTATCTCTCTGCAGTTTTATGGCATCCATTTCGGTAAATATGTGATACGATGTCAAATTTTCGATATTCATGGGGAAGGAAGCCAAGATGCGATTTTTAGCTCATATCAATTACATAAATCTACTGTTGACAGTTGCGACATTTGCTTTTGGGCATTGCGACAGTTGTTATAATGATAGCGATTTATCATCGATAATTGGACGTGGTTACGTGATTTCTGTCTTAGCGACATTTACTGTTTGATCATCGATTTTGGTGCGACGTTGTTTCTGCGACATTTACTGTTGGGATTGCCACATTTGCTATTGATTTGCGACATTTACAGATATTAGGTAAAACTACTTCCAGAAGTTTACACTTTCAAAGCTTCCAACGGTTTTGGCATACAAAAGATGCTGAAATGTTTTCCAAAAGTAAATAAATTTCTCTGACAAAGTAATGGACTTTGCCAAGTCTATAATGAGATTTGAGCTCTCACATTTTCCTCTAACTCAACGAATATTTTTTACGGTAGCAGCGTAAGCGAATACCGTATTAAAACACCCTTGGACTCCTACTACTACTACTACTACTACTACTACTACTACTCCGGCCGAAACGGCAGCCTGCGCTTAAGAGTCGATGAGACTTCGTTCAGAAAATTTCATAAATTCTCACAAAGGAACACAGGCTTAAAATTTTTGAAGGTTTTATCAAGCAAACATTCTAAAATAAATTTTTCTAACATTTTATCGGAATAATACTTGAAGAAATGTATATTTTCTAGATTGCTTATGTAATAGTAAGGCTTCTAGGTACTTTTACTAAAAATGCTTAACATTTGGATGTAAGGTACGTTTTTCTCGTCAGTAAAAGCAAGCTCCATTTTTTGAACCTGACTATGTTTGAACTTTTTTTTAAAAAAAAATTCAACTCATGTATGTACATTTCTGTCTTGAAAATTATTTGCTGGTGGCGTTTCTTAATAAAACCCTATTTACATTCGGTAAGACCCCTTTACACTAGCAAATCATTTTTATGGCAATATTTAGTCGTGGTTGCGCATAATAAACAAAGAATGTTAAGCTTTCAAAAGTATGCTGCCTGCTGCTACCGTTTTGCGCCTCTGGCTCTTGTTATCATTTATTAATGAATTGTACTTTTCAATCACTGTAATGTAAATGGTTCCAACTCATGATTATATTTTGATGCTATTACTTGCGAATCTGGCCACCTTCTGAAATGAAATATTTTTGAAATTTGTGGAATTCCATTCAGTTTAATTAAAAAAAAAACAACTTAGAAAACAAACATGAAATCAACCGTGATCAAATCATAAACAAGACAGACATGACAGATATGACAGACAAGTATCCTTCAAATTATGTCGTTTACATTTTGATGGAACAACATCACAATGAAATTGATCATGGTTACTTTCCCAGGCATTTGTTAGGACAATAGAGATAAGAAAAGGGGGATTCTGGTGCACTAACGCGCACACAGACAAAATAAATACACAACACGTGAAGTCGGGACAGAGATTGTTGTCAAATCTGTTACAAAGTAAATACACACCTCTTGAAGCCGGACTTACTTCTGGAAGACCTCATGATCATCAAATTCTGGGGACTTCCTTCGCTTGTCCACTATCAAAAGATCTTCTGGACGACTTACGCATATAAAATAATTAGCGATGACATCATGATCAACAAATTCTGGAGAATTGCTTGTCCAGTATCTGAAATTTGGGAAATTGGTTGAGTTTCTCATAAAAATGATAATGACCTAGATAAAACATTTTTCCAAGTTTGCAATCAACACTGGAGCGCAGAACAAAAAAATCGTTTTACTTGGAAGATCTGAAACCCACCAAAATTAAAAAATACGCGCTGTGCATCCGCTATTTTCACTCTCTAAAATAAATTGCATCACACGTAAAATATTTTACGTGTTTTGATTTTAAAAATGATGTCTCAAAAAATGGCTACAAAAATTTTAATCACGGAACGATGTTGAGAAAGTGCATCCAAATGATCTGAAAAATACAGTAACCGCTACCGAGATGTCGGCGATCAAACATCACAGCCCTGTTCACCAATGTTGCGGGCCCTCAAAAATGTAGTTCTCGAGATATCTTTCGAAAAGCGCCTTGTTCGATTCGAGATGCAATGCAATGGTTCCCCGTGATTTAAAAACGTAACGTCAAAATGGAAAAAAGTACTCCTCACCCTTTTAATTAAAAATTCTGTAGGTATTCCAGATAAAGTATTTTACCTGTTCATTATCAACACTGCACATCATTAACATCTGTTTACTCGGAAGATCTGAAACGCATAAGAAATACTCATATTAAATCCTCACGATACGATCTAGAAATAAATTGTGCGCACATGAAAACAACAGAAAGATTAAAATGGCTGTAACTGTTCATGGAACCTATAATCCAAGGTAAACAGAAGCTAATTTGCTATTTTGAAAAGCCAAACCCGTAAGTCGTAAACGTGTCAAATTAAATTAATACCTTCGAGTGATTTTCTTTTTACGACGCTAAGATTGGATATCAATGTAGAATATTGTTCTTCACCAATCCAGAACGTCATGATTTAAAATTCATTTCTTTAAATTTCATTGTTTTTTTTTGTCTAAAAGGGAGAAACCCTATTTATATCATAAGAAAATCAAAACAAAACAAACAAAGTTCAAGAGCGTACTTAACCTAAAAACATTAATAAATCTTCGTGCAATTCTTTCGTTACTAACTTTGTTGTCTTGAAATTTCTTACTCTCGTACGTTTCATTACCTGCTTTTCAAAATAGCAAATAAAAACTTGCTGGAAAACGAACATCAACGCTATCAAACAATCAAAACATTTGAAACGATCAAATGCACAGTAAGGGTTTCTACAGCTTATACTAATCGTGAATGTGTCTTGCGCGGTCTAACTGCCGCTATATGACCATGATTAAGAAGATTTTGACCGTGAAAAACGACCCGAAACATTCACTCTCTAAACTAGAAACTGGATGCACAGCGCGTGTTAGGATATAGATGTCTTTACAAAAAAGTCGTATAGAACTGAAATCGAGGGAAGTAGAAAGTTTAGCTAACTATCTTAGTTTACCTAAATTACATTTAGATCTTGTAAACTTGAATAAATTTGATGTCTCACATCAACGAAATGATCGTGAGAATATTTTAGTTGTTAAGTTTTTTAAAAATGACGGATGGATTTCCCTAACAAAAAGAAAAAGTGGATAGTTTGCAGATACATTACCCTAGAAACTCGGAGGTTGAGCAGCAATTGAGAGAATTCTAGGTGTAGAATCAACACCAGAATGGATGAGTAAACGGAAAGTTGGTCGTAGCATTTCGAAAGACATTACACCATTACAGAGATTGAACTGATGCCAATATTTGATAGCACAGTTACCAACAAAATCGACTATATCTCAAAAGAAATCCAAACGGAAGAAGTAAGAGAGTTGTTTCCAACACGTGAAATTAATGGACTAAATCATGCTCTTCAAAGAATTCGAGGTGAGTAAGGGAACAATCTTGATAAATTGGGAGAGATTGACAATCATATAGCTGAAGAAAGAAGAAAACTAACAGAGACGACTAATACGAATATAAAAGCTGAGATTGAACGACGATTGAGTGAATTGAAAACTGAGCGTGATGTACGGCTTCAGATAGTAAGCGGTAATAGGAAAGAGCTTTCCAGTCAATTTTCACGTATCAAGGAAACAGTATTTAAAGTACTGGATAGTGAAACATCGCTAGGCGAAAGAATTCGCATCTTATTCAGAGAGCAGGGTATTACAATAGTTTCGATCTTAACAGCATTTTCACTGGTAATATCAACAATAGTGGTATCTTTAACAGACGGTGGTTTATCAGTATCAGGAAAGCCACCAGCTGGAGGTGTTCAACACTTGGTCAAGAAGCAACTGGAAGCGCTTGAAAGATTACTAGGAAAACTTGCTAGTAAATTTAGAGCTGCCTTACCTGGAATTATAGGATCAGTTGTAACATGGCTATTAAAATCTCCTAGCGATGGTGCAGTAGCTTTAGCAGAAAATACTTGGCTTGTTATTGTAGCATTAATTGCGTTACTAGGAAATTGGCTACTTTGAAGGTACAAGAGCGAGATTAGGCTGATTCCGAGTACTAGCAATGCTTGTTTTTCCTCTTCGTGTTGAACAGCTGCACCCTTTTTGGGTCTCGATTCTTTTTTTTCTGGTGAAAAAGTAGTTACTCTATGTCCTTGAAACCCTCCTAGTGGTACCGATTTAATATAATGGTGTGTTGGAGGTAACTTACCGATGTGCTTTTCAACGGTAAGTTTGTTCGAGAAATTCTGAATATTCTCGGGTCCTCCAAGTTTCATATCACTAGGAATGAGATAAGTTCCAATAGCTACACCGAAATCCGGTTGAGATGTTCTACTGCAGTTGAAAAGATCTTTTGAGCATCAAATGATCGTCCACTATTTCCGATGATACTTCTCCTAGCATTTGCTTGACTTTCCAATACTAAATACGTGTAGAACCGAATACTTTGCGATAATCGTTGAAGTCCAGCTTTAGATAGACCATAAACAGCATTTTGAATATAGAATTTCCAACTTTCTCCGCTTCGTTGAATTTTCGTTGGACAAGGCCACCAAAATTTGTTCGGTGAAATATTGAATTCAGCACATAGTAATTTAAACTGAGCGGAACTGTACTTATTCTCTTTAGCATTAAAACTAGGTTCACCTGGCAGTGCTATCTCTAGTTGTTTCAAGATGAAACGAGTCTGTAAGTACACATGGAATAGGTAAAGACTTTGAATTAGAAGGGCTTTATGGTACAGATGATAAGTTGAAATACCGGATACTGTGGTTGCTAGCCAGACTGCAAAACCCAGTTGACTTGGGTATATGTTAATATCTTGCCATCGATCATTTTTGTCGGGGACAAATGGAAAAGAGAAAATATCTTGAAAATTCGCTACTAAACCATTCCCTTTCTGATCGACAACAATTTTTACATGCCAGAATGAACGCGCATCAACAAGTGTTGATGGCTGTCCAAATTTGGGTATGTAATGCGCTTTCGAGTTTAATTTCATTTCATGTGCCATCTATTTTTATTTATATCTTACAAGTAAACCTGTAGACTTACATGTAATACTTACCATTTTGTCATCTATTTCTAAACAAACAAAAATTTCCGATATTCTCCTTTAAAGGCTGGAATTACCTATTCCAAATTTTCACCCTCGACCTTACAAATGCCATCAACGGAAAGTGTATAGTGGAGTGCATCGTGCTGTTCCTGTATCCTTGTTGTCGGTTACTTTAGAAACATATCATTCGTGTTGTCCATGGTGTGAAGTTTGAACTACGTTTGATGGGCGTTCGATTTGGATTTGATTGATGAGATCTTTGTAATAACAATGGTGATTCGTTTTTTTATATTATTGGTGATGAAAGTGATGGCTGCACGATGCAAGGATGTGGCGGAAGTGCGTGTGTAGTCTTGGTTTTTTTAGACATTGTTGCTTGTAGACGTGGAAGGCGTGGTGTCTGTGTTATAATTGTTTTGTTTTGGGCGTGCAGGGGCGTGATTTTGTGTATAGATGTAATAAGATATTAAGAGGGCGTTACTACGCAGTTGGCATCAGTCTTTGTTGAGTGCCTTTGTTTTATAGTATGTGGAATTACTTTGGGGCTGTGGAGATTATATGTGAATGTGTGTGTGTAATTAAAAATCGGAAAATGAGGGAAACAATAATGATAATCCTGCTTCATTGAAATTTGTAACAAGTGGTAGGATGCGTGTATTTTACTTCTTACGCTGTTGTTCGTGTTTATGAGGTGTAATGGGTAGTTTCGTTCGATCAAAGTGCGTGTGAACTTTTGTATATCTTCTTCCAAGTGTTTGTCGTTGGCTGAGATCATGTTATATCGTAGGGCTTGTGAGTAAATGATACTTTTCTTATATGTGCAAGGTGATGTGAGTTGTAGTGGAGGAAGCAGGAACTATGGTGGGTTTTGTTTTCAGGGTTCTGTTTTTATCTATGTACACGTGGAGGTCGAGAAAGTTTACTGATACTTGTGAATATTCAAATGTGCATTTGATTGTAGGGCGTACATTGCTCATGTGGTTAAAAGATTTTTCAATAGGCATTTCCCGAGTTTATTTTTTATCAAGCTCCGCCTCGTTTTCGTAATGGTTTATATGGCAACGAAATATCACGGGACTCATTTCAGTAATGTGCAATAAGTGTAATAATTGTGTTAGTGTTAATGATTGAGCACAAGAGATTCGGTTGTCATAGTAAAGCAATTGAAAACGAGGCGGAGTGCGATAAAACGTAAACTCGGGAAAGGTCTATTGGTCGAGGATGCCGTTGAAAATGATGTCATCTACTAAACTTTTCCATGCGGTCCCATTTATTTGGTGGTAGTGGTTTTCCATGAATTGGAAAGTGCTTTGTTGTATAATGAACTCCATGATTATGTGTAATATAAGTGTTTTTGGTGTGTGTTATAATGGGCAATTCTTAATTGTATCCATTAGCAGAATTTTCAACTCTTGTGAGTGGCGATGGAGTTAGTAGATCAATCTTTGCCAGATGAGGAATATTTACAATCATTCACTAACGACAGAGTGGAATCAGATGACTCAGATGTGAGAGAGGATTGTGATAGAAATGTATTTGAAGTTATTTTGGATTGATTTTAATGAAAACGAAATCATCGTCAAAAACTGTGGATGGTTGATAGAGTGTATTTTCCTGTATGCTTGCTTTGTATGATATTTTACAAATATCATGTCAGAGAGGTCACGTACCGATTTTAGTTGATGAGGACGATTTATTCCCGAGAAATGAAGCTTTGCAATCCCGTAACCCAAATTGCCCCAAATAATGACGTCATTGAAATGGAGCAGTTGCTTTTAAAAAGAAATTTCCAAAAGGTCGATTTCTCCAGGTATAAGTCTAAATTCACCATTCCTGGAATGTTATTGATCTCCTTAATGCATTATGGTTGTTGTATTCAGTATTAAGGAGATACATAGCATTCCGGGAACGGTGAATTTGAGTTTATCACAAATTAGGGCAACAAAGCATTACACATTGTGGAAGCTTTTTTATTAAAAATTAGGGCAAATCGGCATTACAAATTGGGGCAACAAAGCCTCAATCTCAGTTTTTTGAAGGAACCAAAACCAGAGTGAGCAACACGCATGTTTGATATTATAATACGTAACACTCCACGTAACACGCCACGTTTAGTTACACCTCACGTTTGTATATATCTTTGTCTTCCTATGAAAAGAACAGTCCTTTAAACACTAAAATAAAACAATGCAAGCAAATATGTCAAATATTATTTTAGTAATAAATGTTTTATTGCTGCTATTCGTGGGTTTCATGTATAGCGCTCTTTCTGGACTTCTCGAAGCTCCAAGAAAACGATTTGTTGGATTGTTTCCATAAAAGAAGCAATTCTTTTAATATGTTCACAATTTAAGTGCATCACCTAGAAACTAACATGACAGAGGGACATTAACTAATGGAAGTTTTGCGAACTTCAAAGATTTTGATGGAGAGGGGAGCATTTTTTCAAGCCAGATTAACATCCACTCACTATTGCTTACTATATTTTTTGCAATAGCCCAAATTCCGCTCGTGAAAAGGGTAACATCAAATAATATCAAAGTTCTAAATTACAATTAGAAATGTTCGTATTTTGCGAGAATATAATTTCAAAAACCACGCAATTAAATTTTGCCTCTTGTGAAACAAGTTAATAGTCCGCCAAAAATTCGAGAAATTTAATTTTCGCAAAATTTTATCAAATTATTTTTGTGTCGAATTCCATTCAGTTTAATTTTAAAACTTAAAAAACAAAACCTGTTGTTGTTGTCAAAAAGAATGAAATCAACCACGTTCAAATCATAAACATGACAGCAGGTAGATTTTTCCCTAGATGAAATAATCCCTTCTGATTCGGACTGTCAGGCAGATATGTGCACAAATACTGATCCAAACGATTCCAACCCTGCGAAATCCACTTCAAAAGAGGTCTTAATAAACGAAAACGAGAATATGTCTAATGATGAGACTGACATTTATAAAACTCTTCAAAATTTTCGAATTAAACATCTTAATAGGGTTATTATTGGTCAACTCAATATCAACTCGTTAAGAAACAAATTTGAACAGCTCTCATCAATAATAAATGAAAATTTAGACATACTCTTGATCTCTGAAACTAAACTCGACAGTAGTTTTCCGGAAAATCAGTTTCATATGAGAGGTTTTAGTAAGCCTTTCAGATTAGACAGAGACGCGAGTGGAGGGGGCCTGCTTTTATATGTCCGTGAGGATATTCCCTGCAAACTCTTGAAATGCAAATTTCAAGAATCAGCTGAATATCTACTTGTTGAAATAAACCTACGTAAAAAGAAGTGGCTTCTTTGCTGTTCGTATAACCCAAAACGATCTTTGATTGAGAGTCATCTTAAGGTTCTCGCAGATGAATTGGACCTAAATTCTGGAAGCTATGATAATATCCTCCTTTTCGGAGACTTTAATGCCGAAACCTCTCACCCTGTTTTTGGCGAATTTAACCAACTGTATGCTTTGCATAACATTGTAAAGGACAAAACATGCTTTAAAAGTCCAGATAATCCATCATGTATTGACCTATTTGTTACAAACAGTCCACTGAGTTTTCAGGACACACATACGGTAGAAACGGGCCTTTCAGATTTCCATAAGCTAGTCCTAACGGTTCTGAAAACGCATTTTACCAAATGTGGTTCGAATAAAGTCTATTACAGAAACCATAAAAATTACTGTAATGAAAAATTTCGATGGGAGTTAATGGGAAAACTTGATATCAAAGACTTTCTTGGCACAGACGTGGAGAAAACCGTTGAAAAGGTTTTAAATGTTTTGGACAATCATGCCCCTAGAAAATGCAAATACGTACGAGGTAATAATGCTCCTTTCATGAACAAACAAATGAAAAAAGCTATTATGAATAGGTCGAGACTAAAAAATAGATACCTTAGATGCAAGACTGATCTAAGCTGGGTTCAATACAAGAAACAGCGCAATAAGTGCGTCAATGTTCTCAGGAAAACGAAACGGGACTACTATAATAATATTAATATAAAAAGTATAACAGACACTAAAAAATTTTGGAAAACCATTAAACCTCTTTTTTCGGATAAAGCTCTGATAAAAGAAAACTTTACACTTGTGGAAAATGGTGAGATTGTGCGCAATGAAAGAGATGTTGCCAATAAATTTAATGTTTATTTTACAAGTATCGTGCCTAATCTAGGAATTTCTTTGAATGAAAAGCTTCTTACAGAGGATTGCGAAGGAACCCATGACGAAATTTCTAAAATTATTTCAAAATACCAAAACCACCCTAGCATAAAGAAAATAAAAGAATTTCATTCAACGGGCGAAACGTTTTCTTTCAAACATACTTCCTTAGAGAAAATTCGAAAAGCAATAGAGAGGTTAGATCCACAAAAGGCTTCACAGGATTCTGATATACCTACAAAACTGATAAAAGAAAACTGTGATATTTTTGATAGTGTCTTGTTAAACAGTGTCAATTTTATGTATGATATGTGTAATTTTCCACCCAGACTAAAACCTAGTAATGTCACTCCTGCTTTCAAAAAAGGTGACAGATCAAATGTTCAAAATTATCGACCTGTGAGCATTTTGCCTAATTTATCGAAGATACACGAGGGGAGCATGCACAAACAACTTGAAGATTATTTCAATTTGCTTTTCTCGAAATATCAATGTGGGTTCAGAAAAGGCTTTAATACTCAGCATTGTTTATTAGCAATGCTTGAAAAATGTAAGAAAAGCCTTGATAATAAGGGACATTACGCAGCCCTACTAACAGATTTATCCAAAGCTTTTGACGTGTTAAATCACGATTTGTTAATCGCAAAGCTTCATGCCTATGGATGTGACACTAAATCATTGAAACTATTGCGTAGTTACCTTAAGGGAAGAAAACAAAGAGTGAAAATAAACTTCGCTTACAGTGATTGGATAGAGGTAGAAAGCGGAGTACCACAAGGATCAATTTTAGGTCCTCTCCTTTTCAATATTTTTCTTGCAGATTTGTTTCTTTTCACTGATAAGGTAGACATAGCAAGCTACGCTGACGACAATACACCATATATTTGCGGTAAAAATGACACAGATATTTTTCAAAAGTTAGAAAAAACAGCTGATGTCATATCCCAGTGGTGTTTAGATAATGGCATGAAATTTAACTCTGATAAATGCAGCTTTTTATGAAACGCAAATGAAGATGCGTCTCTTCTTGTTAAAGACAGCTTGATTCGTAACAGTGGTTCTCAAAAGTTATTGGGAGTCACAATCGACAAAAAGTTAACTTTTGAGAAACATGTTTCTAATCTTTGTGATGCAGTTTCACGGAAATTACACGCACTTAGTAGAGTTGCTCCCTATATGGACCTTGAGAAAAAGCAATTACTCATGACCTCGTACGTTTCTTCCCAGTTCAGCTACTGCCCCTTGATTTGGATGAATCACAGCAGAGGTCTAAATAACCGAATTAATAGGATCCAAGAAAGGTCATTGAGGATTATCTATAACGATTTTGAAACTAATTTTCAAGAACTGTTGCAAAGAAATAATTCTGTAACAATACATCATAAAAACCTTCAATTTTTAGCTACTGAAGTGTACAAGGCTAAAAAAGGCCTTTCTCCTGAAATCGTTACAGAGATTTTTGACTTTCGTGTTCCCACTTACGAGTTAAGAGGAACCCGCGAGAATAATAACATTAATCCAAAAACTGTTCAGTGGGGAACAGAAACCGTATCATACTTAGCCCCTAAAATATGGTCTTTAGTGCCATTAGAAATACAGGAAGCCTCTAGTATCAATGAATTTAAGCAGAAAATCGAAAATTGGGTACCGACAAACTGTCCCTGTAGGTTATGCAAAACATACATCCAAAACGTGGGATATGTTTAGCTTCAGAAACCTTTCCATGTGGTCTAATATCTGCCTGCTGTTTTTATTAATATTTATTGTTGTATATATTTTAAGTATTGTGTATTTTAATCATTATTATTCATTATTATTAGTTTTATTGCTATTTTAACCGACTGTTGACTTCAATTAGCATTATTGCTATTTTATTTTCTAAGAAGTTTATTTTAGTTTTATTGTATATATACCACTTTTGTCAACATTAAAGAAAGAATAAATAAAAAATAAATAAATAAAGAAGCATGTCCTTAAAATTACGTCGTTTCGATTTGACGTAACAACACCACAAAGAAAGTGATTATGATTACTATCCTAGACATTCGTTAGGACATAAAGTTATAAAAGCTTTTATTAGTCATTTCAAACTGGAGTTTCTGTAATTTTAAAGAAACCATTTTGAACGTGTCACTCTAAAAAGGTATACATCACCCGCCATAAGGTCGTTATATTGTTGATATACACATAAATATTTTCTAAGGTTGAAGTCTCTCTGTTTTTGAAAGTCAGATCACAGTGTGTTTCCTTATGCTTTTTACAAATGCCGGTTAACCACTAAGTGTAATTCTTTTCAAAATCACAATATGAACTTCCTTGTAAATTCAAAAGCTAAATTTGACATTTGCAGTGAGGAATGTTCCGGTGAATTAAGAACAAAATATACAGATAAACACAAGTACCATCTCGTATCACCTATGTAACAGTTTTTGTCTTTTAGTTTCTTTAAGTTTGCACAAAGTACGTTAGAACAAAGTACAGTTGTCGTTGTTACTAACATTGTCAAGATATGTTTGCCACGTAAGACCTGGTCAATTGATACGCCAGATGGACCCATTATTTAGTGCTTCCTATATCGACAAATTTTACGATATCTAGTATAGATATTTTCTCGTCAATGAAGGCATAATGGGTGTACTGACTATCTAAATAATATTTTTCTACATTTATATAGTTTGCTTAATACTTGTACAACTCAATACAGTTTTGGGAATCAAATATGTCTCAAACTCGCGGAGTTTTCAAAACCACATCTTAAGTAAGGTTAAATATATGAATAGGTATAACTTAACACGCAATACGCGGATACTGAATCATGCAAATTTTCACTGTTCACTGGCTTCAAAGGTCACTGCGTTGCTTCATTTGCTACGCATTCGCCAACATCACTGAAAAAATGTATAAACCAGTTCATGCTACTTCAAATAGTACATTTAAAGATTAACTTAAGTTGTTGGGTAAATATAATGGTTTCACTTATGATGACCTTGAAATTCGCAAGATCAAACCACTTATAAGTGTATGTAAATATAAACCATAAACCATATATAGCCTCCTTTAAAAACAAACTAGATTACCTCTATAATCACACAAATGCTATTTTTTCACGAAATGGCGCCCCGTTCAGTTGAACAATTAATTCTTAATTGCACTCGTGAAAAATTCTTAATTTTTAATCTCGAAGAAAATGGCCAGAAAGAACTCGTGGAATTAATTCTTAATTGCACTCGTCAACATGCAATTACATGTACAAATATGTCGTTTTCGAAACATCTTCCAAAACAAGCTGAGAAATGACTTTACCACTAATAAACTCCCAAAAGTGTGTTCTCACAGCGCAAAAGAAAATTAGGAAAAATATTAATTGCAGTACAATTACAAATAATTTTGCACAGAATTTAGCAAACAACTTTCTAACAATTCCAAACAAAATCCACTGTTATGATGACTAACACAACAATAAAAAAAATTATCTTTAAAAAAAGTCAATAGTTTTCAGGAATCAGAAGGCAAGCCCAAAAGAATACATAAGTTGTTACACTTGTGAGTCTTGAAAAACATGTTAATGCCACGGTCCCCAAGATTGGTCCTACCGAACTTGCGCTTTCCTTGTCTACCCTGTGTATAATGGATAACTGGATCTGAAAGTTCATACACAGGAAGTTCCTTTGAAGAATCCAATACTCCCTGCAAATCGCAAACCAACATCTTCCTTCCAGTGTGGCGATACGAGAAGTGCGAAAAGCATTGGGGATAATCAGCAATACTAACAGGATACTTTTTCACACCGATGATTGGGTTGACATTACTCTCTAACTCATTCCCGGATTCTTCTTCAGATGAGTCTTCCAGGATTGCGTCCAGTGGCATAGGTGCAATATTAATACCAGCTAGATTGTTTCTCATGGCAAGTCCACGATCTCCATTGACAAAGCCATTGTTGCTATTCCATTTAGTGTATTTGTTTGAGTCAATGTATTTCTCACACAAAACACCTTTTTGATTGTTTGACTCAAGTGATGGATAAAAGGTGTAGACCCAACACTCAAGGAAAGTGATCTTTGCAACACTGATGTAAGGATGGAGTTTCTTTGTTTCAGAGATCTTTGCGTTGAATCTATCAGCAATCTCTTGTGCTTTCATTTGTGTTGTGTAGAATGTTGCATGAAAGCTGTATTTCAACCACTCGTCTTCAACATACTTGCATTCCTTTGCAACAAAATCTCCAGGGAGGAAAACATCTCTACCTTGTCCATCAACTCCTAACCTACGAAGTAGGAAAACCATTCGTTCCGCTCCATCACCAAAATAGCTCTTCTTAATTGCAATTCCTCGAATGCCACTTTCGACATCCTTATAGTACCAATCTCCATCTTGGCGATTCCAATAAGAGCGTTGCAATCGATTTTTGTCAACATACATGATGTTCCATTCGTTTGGATAAGGATACAGGCCAACTGGCAGTCGTATTTTCTCATGTTTTACATTGCGAACAGTCTGACGTTTTGAACCAGCTAATTCAGTGAGTGTAGTTCTTGATTGAACCATAGAACTTGTCAATGTAAAAATAGCGATACTTAAACTCTCCGGATCTCCCTTCGCATGACTGAAACTTCAGGAAGGTAATGGAATTAAAAAGTATAAATTACATTTTGTAGACCCCTTAACCCTAAAAACGGACTGACAATGGGTGAATCGACATTATCTCAGGAATTGATAAAAAGGTTTAATACATAGCATATTATTGTTAAAATACTACCAAAGTTGGCTGAAATGATTGTTAGTAGATTTTTTCAGTAGGAGAAAATGTTTTAGGACTACAATAATAATGATTTTATAACTAAAACAAACATATAATTAAAACATACGTTATTGAAGCTTTATACTTTTTACTCAAACTGTTTGTTACGTTTAAACTCTTGTTGGAAGGCCCTTGAGAATGGTTTTACAGTGAACTGTAAATGAACATTAAACACGCTTTTTTGTTCCTTGAGGACCTACAATGTTTCTTATAATTCATTGTTTCACAAATCGTGCGCTTTTGTCCTTCTGGGAATGAAAAAAAAAATCATTCTAGTGGAGATCAAAACGGAGAGTTTCATAACGAATATTTAATTCATGAAAACATTCCAAAATAATCAACATTGGAATTCTAATCCTCTAATAAACGCTCCCTTCTTTTACCCGCCTCCCTCCAATAAACGCCTTCCTAAAACTAAAAAATTTTAAATAAACGTAGTTACGTAATAACTTCCTAGAGGGGCGTTTATAAGAGTCTCTTAATTCCCTAAAGGGGGCGTTTATTAGAATCTCTTGACATATGTACGGAGCAAAAAGAAGACATTTCGTTCGTTCGTTAGAATTTAATTGTTAAGCAATCGTATTTCACTGGAACAACCAACCCAGACAGACATCCTTGCTCCATGATAAGGAGCTGGAAAAGGTCCCTTTAATACTGATCCGACAGAATCGGATATCGAGGAATATATGTTGGATTCAACCTTCTTGATGAAGATGAAGAAGATGACGAATTTGTTGTATCTGTTGATTAGATTATTATTAAGAGATGAAAGAAAAGAGAATTCCTTCATGTTGAAATAAAAGCCCCCGTCTTTTAAACGCCTCCCTCTAACAATACGAGCCCATTGATTTTAGCACTTCTTGATAAATTTCATAACATCAAGACCTTGTGTGTGTACTTTCTTATTGACGAAAATCTTTCAAACAAATAAAAAAAACAAATTTTATTTTTATGTATTTATAATCAGC
This sequence comes from Turritopsis dohrnii, assembly GCA_027922465.2. Taxonomy (NCBI): domain Eukaryota; kingdom Metazoa; phylum Cnidaria; class Hydrozoa; order Anthoathecata; family Oceaniidae; genus Turritopsis; species Turritopsis dohrnii. The sequence continues at coordinate 56,312 of BQMF02000826.1, read as the reverse complement.
AACGATTGGGCTTTTGCATACAAAAAACTCCTGTTTCTGTATAACAAAAGCAACAAAAAACCCCTGCAAATTAGAGTGACAAAAACAAGCAGTTGTGTGTGGTCATGCGCCAGTAAAGCATCTTTCCTGTGCTACACTTTGTTGCATAATTCTGCTGAAAACGAAATAATAGCGGTGGTGTAAGATTGATTGGATTGTTCCAGTTTTTATATTTCATGCTCAGTCTTCGCAAATTAGCGCACACTCTAAAAGGTATGTTGATGTGCACTTATTCGATAGTGTAAGTTAATTTTAAAGGTAATGTCAAAGGGTGTACACTAATACTAGGCGAATGCTAATTAGAACGTTTCGTCAAATCGAATGATAACGGTAATATCTGAATAGAACCATATTAAACGAAGTGTAAATTCTCCTTACATCTGCGGATCTCAAAAATTAATTCCGTGAAATTCAAGGGGAATAGCCCAATCGCAAATATTAATTCCGGGAATTATTCATATTTTATTCCGCAAAAAACCTCTTGCTGCAAAACTTATCAATTTTTACCAATGCGCTTTTTTATGTTACAGATCGTAAGATTGAGCAACAAAATGGAAGAACTGTTGCTGCGATTACAACGAATTTCACTCAACGATCCAGAAGATAGCCCAAAACAACCAGTAAAACAAGTTTTGCTGGACATTCCAACCAGCGCTCACACTTTATTATCATGTGTGCACGGAAGAGATCGTAGAAAAGAGAGACAGATCGGTAAGAGAGATTTACAGGCTGCTATTAAGTATGGAGTGAAGGAATTGAGTCATGTGCTGGATAAAAGAACTGGGGCAATTCGTTGGAAATATACTTATAAAGATATTGTTTACATCACCGACATAACAAGTCAAGTAGAAATTACATCTTGGGTTAAACCTATCGTCCTTAAAGAAGCCTACGTGACACCAGCAGATGTTCAAACCCATAATAAATTGAGTTTGAAATTGCGTCAGCGTGGAGATTTACTTACATCACATACTGTTTTCATAGTAGATCAAAGTGGCTCAATGAACAACCATGATGTCAATAATTTTAAGACTCGTAGTGATGCTGTTTTTGGCACACTTGCTTTGGATTACATTGGAAAACAGATAGATCAGAATTCACTTAGTCATACTGACTGTGCATCATTGATTTTTATGAGGGATGATGCAGAAGTGGTATTCAAAAGAGAGTCCATCGACAATGTGCTATACAACAAGCTTGTCAATCAAATTTCTAAGAGAGCTGCAGGACATGGCAACTACTTGCCAGCCCTAAAGAAAGGTATTGAGCTACTGGATAAAGATGTGAACAATCCAAATTGTTCACTTTTGATCTTATTTTTATCAGATGGACAACCATCAGACTGTGATCTTAGAATGTGCCATGAGGAGATTGTGTTTATGATTAAACTGGAAAATTGTATTGCAGAAATGGCCCAAACGTTTGCAGAACGTCTAACATTTGGTGCTATCGGCTTCAATCGTAACAGTGCCGAGTTCTCAATTTTTCAAAGGAAGACAGAGGTTTGTGAGGATTATGGAGCTAAGTCCATTTTTCAACATGCGAAGGGAGATCCGGAGAGTTTAAGTATCGCTATTTTTACATTGACAAGTTCTATGGTTCAATCAAGAACTACACTCACTGAATTAGCTGGTTCAAAACGTCAGACTGTTCGCAATGTAAAACATGAGAAAATACGACTGCCAGTTGGCCTGTATCCTTATCCAAACGAATGGAACATCATGTATTTTGACAAAAATCGATTGCAACGCTCTTATTGGAATCGCCAAGATGGAGATTGGTACTATAAGGATGTCGAAAGTGGCATTCGAGGAATTGCAATTAAGAAGAGCTATTTTGGTGATGGAGCGGAACGAATGGTTTTCTTACTTCGTAGGTTAGGAGTTGATGGACAAGGTAGAGATGTTTTCCTCCCTGGAGATTTTGTTGCAAAGGAATGCAAGTATGTTGAAGACGAGTGGTTGAAATACAGCTTTCATGCAACATTCTACACAACACAAATGAAAGCACAAGAGATTGCTGATAGATTCAACGCAAAGATCTCTGAAACAAAGAAACTCCATCCTTACATCAGTGTTGCAAAGATCACTTTCCTTGAGTGTTGGGTCTACACCTTTTATCCATCACTTGAGTCAAACAATCAAAAAGGTGTTTTGTGTGAGAAATACATTGACTCAAACAAATACACTAAATGGAATAGCAACAATGGCTTTGTCAATGGAGATCGTGGACTTGCCATGAGAAACAATCTAGCTGGTATTAATATTGCACCTATGCCACTGGACGCAATCCTGGAAGACTCATCTGAAGAAGAATCCGGGAATGAGTTAGAGAGTAATGTCAACCCAATCATCGGTGTGAAAAAGTATCCTGTTAGTATTGCTGATTATCCCCAATGCTTTTCGCACTTCTCGTATCGCCACACTGGAAGGAAGATGTTGGTTTGCGATTTGCAGGGAGTATTGGATTCTTCAAAGGAACTTCCTGTGTATGAACTTTCAGATCCAGTTATCCATTATACACAGGGTAGACAAGGAAAGCGCAAGTTCGGTAGGACCAATCTTGGGGACCGTGGCATTAACATGTTTTTCAAGACTCACAAGTGTAACAACTTATGTATTCTTTTGGGCTTGCCTTCTGATTCCTGAAAACTATTGACTTTTTTTAAAGATAATTTTTTTTATTGTTGTGTTAGTCATCATAACAGTGGATTTTGTTTGGAATTGTTAGAAAGTTGTTTGCTAAATTCTGTGCAAAATTATTTGTAATTGTACTGCAATTAATATTTTTCCTAATTTTCTTTTGCGCTGTGAGAACACACTTTTGGGAGTTTATTAGTGGTAAAGTCATTTCTCAGCTTGTTTTGGAAGATGTTTCGAAAACGACATATTTGTACATGTAATTGCATGTTGACGAGTGCAATTAAGAATTAATTCCACGAGTTCTTTCTGGCCATTTTCTTCGAGATTAAAAATTAAGAATTTTTCACGAGTGCAATTAAGAATTAATTGTTCAACTGAACGGGGCGCCATTTCGTGAAAAAATAGCATTTGTGTGATTATAGAGGTAATCTAGTTTGTTTTTAAAGGAGGCTATATATGGTTTATGGTTTATATTTACATACACTTATAAGTGGTTTGATCTTGCGAATTTCAAGGTCATCATAAGTGAAACCATTATATTTACCCAACAACTTAAGTTAATCTTTAAATGTACTATTTGAAGTAGCATGAACTGGTTTATACATTTTTTCAGTGATGTTGGCGAATGCGTAGCAAATGAAGCAACGCAGTGACCTTTGAAGCCAGTGAACAGTGAAAATTTGCATGATTCAGTATCCGCGTATTGCGTGTTAAGTTATACCTATTCATATATTTAACCTTACTTAAGATGTGGTTTTGAAAACTCCGCGAGTTTGAGACATATTTGATTCCCAAAACTGTATTGAGTTGTACAAGTATTAAGCAAACTATATAAATGTAGAAAAATATTATTTAGATAGTCAGTACACCCATTATGCCTTCATTGACGAGAAAATATCTATACTAGATATCGTAAAATTTGTCGATATAGGAAGCACTAAATAATGGGTCCATCTGGCGTATCAATTGACCAGGTCTTACGTGGCAAACATATCTTGACAATGTTAGTAACAACGACAACTGTACTTTGTTCTAACGTACTTTGTGCAAACTTAAAGAAACTAAAAGACAAAAACTGTTACATAGGTGATACGAGATGGTACTTGTGTTTATCTGTATATTTTGTTCTTAATTCACCGGAACATTCCTCACTGCAAATGTCAAATTTAGCTTTTGAATTTACAAGGAAGTTCATATTGTGATTTTGAAAAGAATTACACTTAGTGGTTAACCGGCATTTGTAAAAAACATAAGGAAACACACTGTGATCTGACTTTCAAAAACAGAGAGACTTCAACCTTAGAAAATATTTATGTGTATATCAACAATATAACGACCTTATGGCGGGTGATGTATACCTTTTTAGAGTGACACGTTCAAAATGGTTTCTTTAAAATTACAGAAACTCCAGTTTGAAATGACTAATAAAAGCTTTTATAACTTTATGTCCTAACGAATGTCTAGGATAGTAATCATAATCACTTTCTTTGTGGTGTTGTTACGTCAAATCGAAACGACGTAATTTTAAGGACATGCTTCTGTCATGTTTATGATTTGAACGTGGTTGATTTCATTCTTTTTGACAACAACAACAGGTTTTGTTTTTTAAGTTTTAAAATTAAACTGAATGGAATTCGACACAAAAATAATTTGATAAAATTTTGCGAAAATTAAATTTCTCGAATTTTTGGCGGACTATTAACTTGTTTCACAAGAGGCAAAATTTAATTGCGTGGTTTTTGAAATTATATTCTCGCAAAATACGAACATTTCTAATTGTAATTTAGAACTTTGATATTATTTGATGTTACCCTTTTCACGAGCGGAATTTGGGCTATTGCAAAAAATATAGTAAGCAATAGTGAGTGGATGTTAATCTGGCTTGAAAAAATGCTCCCCTCTCCATCAAAATCTTTGAAGTTCGCAAAACTTCCATTAGTTAATGTCCCTCTGTCATGTTAGTTTCTAGGTGATGCACTTAAATTGTGAACATATTAAAAGAATTGCTTCTTTTATGGAAACAATCCAACAAATCGTTTTCTTGGAGCTTCGAGAAGTCCAGAAAGAGCGCTATACATGAAACCCACGAATAGCAGCAATAAAACATTTATTACTAAAATAATATTTGACATATTTGCTTGCATTGTTTTATTTTAGTGTTTAAAGGACTGTTCTTTTCATAGGAAGACAAAGATATATACAAACGTGAGGTGTAACTAAACGTGGCGTGTTACGTGGAGTGTTACGTATTATAATATCAAACATGCGTGTTGCTCACTCTGGTTTTGGTTCCTTCAAAAAACTGAGATTGAGGCTTTGTTGCCCCAATTTGTAATGCCGATTTGCCCTAATTTTTAATAAAAAAGCTTCCACAATGTGTAATGCTTTGTTGCCCTAATTTGTGATAAACTCAAATTCACCGTTCCCGGAATGCTATGTATCTCCTTAATACTGAATACAACAACCATAATGCATTAAGGAGATCAATAACATTCCAGGAATGGTGAATTTAGACTTATACCTGGAGAAATCGACCTTTTGGAAATTTCTTTTTAAAAGCAACTGCTCCATTTCAATGACGTCATTATTTGGGGCAATTTGGGTTACGGGATTGCAAAGCTTCATTTCTCGGGAATAAATCGTCCTCATCAACTAAAATCGGTACGTGACCTCTCTGACATGATATTTGTAAAATATCATACAAAGCAAGCATACAGGAAAATACACTCTATCAACCATCCACAGTTTTTGACGATGATTTCGTTTTCATTAAAATCAATCCAAAATAACTTCAAATACATTTCTATCACAATCCTCTCTCACATCTGAGTCATCTGATTCCACTCTGTCGTTAGTGAATGATTGTAAATATTCCTCATCTGGCAAAGATTGATCTACTAACTCCATCGCCACTCACAAGAGTTGAAAATTCTGCTAATGGATACAATTAAGAATTGCCCATTATAACACACACCAAAAACACTTATATTACACATAATCATGGAGTTCATTATACAACAAAGCACTTTCCAATTCATGGAAAACCACTACCACCAAATAAATGGGACCGCATGGAAAAGTTTAGTAGATGACATCATTTTCAACGGCATCCTCGACCAATAGACCTTTCCCGAGTTTACGTTTTATCGCACTCCGCCTCGTTTTCAATTGCTTTACTATGACAACCGAATCTCTTGTGCTCAATCATTAACACTAACACAATTATTACACTTATTGCACATTACTGAAATGAGTCCCGTGATATTTCGTTGCCATATAAACCATTACGAAAACGAGGCGGAGCTTGATAAAAAATAAACTCGGGAAATGCCTATTGAAAAATCTTTTAACCACATGAGCAATGTACGCCCTACAATCAAATGCACATTTGAATATTCACAAGTATCAGTAAACTTTCTCGACCTCCACGTGTACATAGATAAAAACAGAACCCTGAAAACAAAACCCACCATAGTTCCTGCTTCCTCCACTACAACTCACATCACCTTGCACATATAAGAAAAGTATCATTTACTCACAAGCCCTACGATATAACATGATCTCAGCCAACGACAAACACTTGGAAGAAGATATACAAAAGTTCACACGCACTTTGATCGAACGAAACTACCCATTACACCTCATAAACACGAACAACAGCGTAAGAAGTAAAATACACGCATCCTACCATTTGTTACAAATTTCAATGAAGCAGGATTATCATTATTGTTTCCCTCATTTTCCGATTTTTAATTACACACACACATTCACATATAATCTCCACAGCCCCAAAGTAATTCCACATACTATAAAACAAAGGCACTCAACAAAGACTGATGCCAACTGCGTAGTAACGCCCTCTTAATATCTTATTACATCTATACACAAAATCACGCCCCTGCACGCCCAAAACAAAACAATTATAACACAGACACCACGCCTTCCACGTCTACAAGCAACAATGTCTAAAAAAACCAAGACTACACACGCACTTCCGCCACATCCTTGCATCGTGCAGCCATCACTTTCATCACCAATAATATAAAAAAACGAATCACCATTGTTATTACAAAGATCTCATCAATCAAATCCAAATCGAACGCCCATCAAACGTAGTTCAAACTTCACACCATGGACAACACGAATGATATGTTTCTAAAGTAACCGACAACAAGGATACAGGAACAGCACGATGCACTCCACTATACACTTTCCGTTGATGGCATTTGTAAGATCGAGGGTGAAAATTTGGAATAGGTAATTCCAGCCTTTAAAGGAGAATATTGGAAATTTTTGTTTGTTTAGAAATAGATGACAAAATGGTAAGTATTACATGTAAGTCTACAGGTTTACTTGTAAGATATAAATAAAAATAGATGGCACATGAAATGAAATTAAACTCGAAAGCGCATTACATACCCAAATTTGGACAGCCATCAACACTTGTTGATGCGCGTTCATTCTGGCATGTAAAAATTGTTGTCGATCAGAAAGGGAATGGTTTAGTAGCGAATTTTCAAGATATTTTCTCTTTTCCATTTGTCCCCGACAAAAATGATCGATGGCAAGATATTAACATATACCCAAGTCAACTGGGTTTTGCAGTCTGGCTAGCAACCACAGTATCCGGTATTTCAACTTATCATCTGTACCATAAAGCCCTTCTAATTCAAAGTCTTTACCTATTCCATGTGTACTTACAGACTCGTTTCATCTTGAAACAACTAGAGATAGCACTGCCAGGTGAACCTAGTTTTAATGCTAAAGAGAATAAGTACAGTTCCGCTCAGTTTAAATTACTATGTGCTGAATTCAATATTTCACCGAACAAATTTTGGTGGCCTTGTCCAACGAAAATTCAACGAAGCGGAGAAAGTTGGAAATTCTATATTCAAAATGCTGTTTATGGTCTATCTAAAGCTGGACTTCAACGATTATCGCAAAGTATTCGGTTCTACACGTATTTAGTATTGGAAAGTCAAGCAAATGCTAGGAGAAGTATCATCGGAAATAGTGGACGATCATTTGATGCTCAAAAGATCTTTTCAACTGCAGTAGAACATCTCAACCGGATTTCGGTGTAGCTATTGGAACTTATCTCATTCCTAGTGATATGAAACTTGGAGGACCCGAGAATATTCAGAATTTCTCGAACAAACTTACCGTTGAAAAGCACATCGGTAAGTTACCTCCAACACACCATTATATCAAATCGGTACCACTAGGAGGGTTTCAAGGACATAGAGTAACTACTTTTTCACCAGAAAAAAAAGAATCGAGACCCAAAAAGGGTGCAGCTGTTCAACACGAAGAGGAAAAACAAGCATTGCTAGTACTCGGAATCAGCCTAATCTCGCTCTTGTACCTTCAAAGTAGCCAATTTCCTAGTAACGCAATTAATGCTACAATAACAAGCCAAGTATTTTCTGCTAAAGCTACTGCACCATCGCTAGGAGATTTTAATAGCCATGTTACAACTGATCCTATAATTCCAGGTAAGGCAGCTCTAAATTTACTAGCAAGTTTTCCTAGTAATCTTTCAAGCGCTTCCAGTTGCTTCTTGACCAAGTGTTGAACACCTCCAGCTGGTGGCTTTCCTGATACTGATAAACCACCGTCTGTTAAAGATACCACTATTGTTGATATTACCAGTGAAAATGCTGTTAAGATCGAAACTATTGTAATACCCTGCTCTCTGAATAAGATGCGAATTCTTTCGCCTAGCGATGTTTCACTATCCAGTACTTTAAATACTGTTTCCTTGATACGTGAAAATTGACTGGAAAGCTCTTTCCTATTACCGCTTACTATCTGAAGCCGTACATCACGCTCAGTTTTCAATTCACTCAATCGTCGTTCAATCTCAGCTTTTATATTCGTATTAGTCGTCTCTGTTAGTTTTCTTCTTTCTTCAGCTATATGATTGTCAATCTCTCCCAATTTATCAAGATTGTTCCCTTACTCACCTCGAATTCTTTGAAGAGCATGATTTAGTCCATTAATTTCACGTGTTGGAAACAACTCTCTTACTTCTTCCGTTTGGATTTCTTTTGAGATATAGTCGATTTTGTTGGTAACTGTGCTATCAAATATTGGCATCAGTTCAATCTCTGTAATGGTGTAATGTCTTTCGAAATGCTACGACCAACTTTCCGTTTACTCATCCATTCTGGTGTTGATTCTACACCTAGAATTCTCTCAATTGCTGCTCAACCTCCGAGTTTCTAGGGTAATGTATCTGCAAACTATCCACTTTTTCTTTTTGTTAGGGAAATCCATCCGTCATTTTTAAAAAACTTGACAACTAAAATATTCTCACGATCATTTCGTTGATGTGAGACATCAAATTTATTCAAGTTTACAAGATCTAAATGTAATTTAGGTAAACTAAGATAGTTAGCTAAACTTTCTACTTCCCTCGATTTCAGTTCTATACGACTTTTTTGTAAAGACATCTATATCCTAACACGCGCTGTGCATCCAGTTTCTAGTTTAGAGAGTGAATGTTTCGGGTCGTTTTTCACGGTCAAAATCTTCTTAATCATGGTCATATAGCGGCAGTTAGACCGCGCAAGACACATTCACGATTAGTATAAGCTGTAGAAACCCTTACTGTGCATTTGATCGTTTCAAATGTTTTGATTGTTTGATAGCGTTGATGTTCGTTTTCCAGCAAGTTTTTATTTGCTATTTTGAAAAGCAGGTAATGAAACGTACGAGAGTAAGAAATTTCAAGACAACAAAGTTAGTAACGAAAGAATTGCACGAAGATTTATTAATGTTTTTAGGTTAAGTACGCTCTTGAACTTTGTTTGTTTTGTTTTGATTTTCTTATGATATAAATAGGGTTTCTCCCTTTTAGACAAAAAAAAACAATGAAATTTAAAGAAATGAATTTTAAATCATGACGTTCTGGATTGGTGAAGAACAATATTCTATATTGATATCCAATCTTAGCGTCGTAAAAAGAAAATCACTCGAAGGTATTAATTTAATTTGACACGTTTACGACTTACGGGTTTGGCTTTTCAAAATAGCAAATTAGCTTCTGTTTACCTTGGATTATGGGTTCCATGAACAGTTACAGCCATTTTAATCTTTCTGTTGTTTTCATGTGCGCACAATTTATTTCTAGATCGTATCGTGAGGATTTAATATGAGTATTTCTTATGCGTTTCAGATCTTCCGAGTAAACAGATGTTAATGATGTGCAGTGTTGATAATGAACAGGTAAAATACTTTATCTGGAATACCTACAGAATTTTTAATTAAAAGGGTGAGGAGTACTTTTTTCCATTTTGACGTTACGTTTTTAAATCACGGGGAACCATTGCATTGCATCTCGAATCGAACAAGGCGCTTTTCGAAAGATATCTCGAGAACTACATTTTTGAGGGCCCGCAACATTGGTGAACAGGGCTGTGATGTTTGATCGCCGACATCTCGGTAACGGTTACTGTATTTTTCAGATCATTTGGATGCACTTTCTCAACATCGTTCCGTGATTAAAATTTTTGTAGCCATTTTTTGAGACATCATTTTTAAAATCAAAACACGTAAAATATTTTACGTGTGATGCAATTTATTTTAGAGAGTGAAAATAGCGGATGCACAGCGCGTATTTTTTAATTTTGGTGGGTTTCAGATCTTCCAAGTAAAACGATTTTTTTGTTCTGCGCTCCAGTGTTGATTGCAAACTTGGAAAAATGTTTTATCTAGGTCATTATCATTTTTATGAGAAACTCAACCAATTTCCCAAATTTCAGATACTGGACAAGCAATTCTCCAGAATTTGTTGATCATGATGTCATCGCTAATTATTTTATATGCGTAAGTCGTCCAGAAGATCTTTTGATAGTGGACAAGCGAAGGAAGTCCCCAGAATTTGATGATCATGAGGTCTTCCAGAAGTAAGTCCGGCTTCAAGAGGTGTGTATTTACTTTGTAACAGATTTGACAACAATCTCTGTCCCGACTTCACGTGTTGTGTATTTATTTTGTCTGTGTGCGCGTTAGTGCACCAGAATCCCCCTTTTCTTATCTCTATTGTCCTAACAAATGCCTGGGAAAGTAACCATGATCAATTTCATTGTGATGTTGTTCCATCAAAATGTAAACGACATAATTTGAAGGATACTTGTCTGTCATATCTGTCATGTCTGTCTTGTTTATGATTTGATCACGGTTGATTTCATGTTTGTTTTCTAAGTTGTTTTTTTTTTAATTAAACTGAATGGAATTCCACAAATTTCAAAAATATTTCATTTCAGAAGGTGGCCAGATTCGCAAGTAATAGCATCAAAATATAATCATGAGTTGGAACCATTTACATTACAGTGATTGAAAAGTACAATTCATTAATAAATGATAACAAGAGCCAGAGGCGCAAAACGGTAGCAGCAGGCAGCATACTTTTGAAAGCTTAACATTCTTTGTTTATTATGCGCAAGCACGACTAAATATTGCCATAAAAATGATTTGCTAGTGTAAAGGGGTCTTACCGAATGTAAATGGGGTTTTATTAAGAAACGCCACCAGCAAATAATTTTCAAGACAGAAATGTACATACATGAGTTGAATTTTTTTTTAAAAAAAGTTCAAACATAGTCAGGTTCAAAAAATGGAGCTTGCTTTTACTGACGAGAAAAACGTACCTTACATCCAAATGTTAAGCATTTTTAGTAAAAGTACCTAGAAGCCTTACTATTACATAAGCAATCTAGAAAATATACATTTCTTCAAGTATTATTCCGATAAAATGTTAGAAAAATTTATTTTAGAATGTTTGCTTGATAAAACCTTCAAAAATTTTAAGCCTGTGTTCCTTTGTGAGAATTTATGAAATTTTCTGAACGAAGTCTCATCGACTCTTAAGCGCAGGCTGCCGTTTCGGCCGGAGTAGTAGTAGTAGTAGTAGTAGTAGTAGTAGTAGGAGTCCAAGGGTGTTTTAATACGGTATTCGCTTACGCTGCTACCGTAAAAAATATTCGTTGAGTTAGAGGAAAATGTGAGAGCTCAAATCTCATTATAGACTTGGCAAAGTCCATTACTTTGTCAGAGAAATTTATTTACTTTTGGAAAACATTTCAGCATCTTTTGTATGCCAAAACCGTTGGAAGCTTTGAAAGTGTAAACTTCTGGAAGTAGTTTTACCTAATATCTGTAAATGTCGCAAATCAATAGCAAATGTGGCAATCCCAACAGTAAATGTCGCAGAAACAACGTCGCACCAAAATCGATGATCAAACAGTAAATGTCGCTAAGACAGAAATCACGTAACCACGTCCAATTATCGATGATAAATCGCTATCATTATAACAACTGTCGCAATGCCCAAAAACAAATGTCGCAACTGTCAACAGTAGATTTATGTAATTGATATGAGCTAAAAATCGCATCTTGGCTTCCTTCCCCATGAATATCGAAAATTTGACATCGTATCACATATTTACCGAAATGGATGCCATAAAACTGCAGAGAGATAAAAAGGGGTTTGTTATGGAATGTTTTAATTAGTTGGGTAAAATGAAAAAAACCCAGAAATATCAACAAATTTATTTTAAAAGATTGCCCTTGTTAATCTATCTTGGATTTTATAGTTGTAAAAACTAAAAGTATGACATTTTCGTTTCGATTTTCAATGCGCATTTTTGAAAGAATTTAAAACGTATTGTTGAACTAAAACTTTGACTATAGCGCTGCATTTTGTCACCAAATCGAATTTTCGATATTTCAAAAAAATAAATGAATAAATAAAGCATTGGCATTTTCAGCACAAAATCAAAAATGCATGAAAAATTCATTTCGGAATTTATTCATCAAAATTTCCTAGAAAATTTAAATTGAAGAACAAGACTCAGCGATTCATTTAGTTAATATTTAAACTTAACTGAATAATAAATCGCAAGAAAGGTTTTTATCTTGACCAGTAACAAAATCAAGAACATTTTTGTAAAGGTTCGATGCAACTTTAACAAGATACTTTACAACATAAGGTATTATACTTGGTTAGCTATTGTGTAAATTAAGGTTATCATTATTAGGGAGTGGAGGACTAATTTTTCAAAATAGTAAACTTTACTTTTATTTTTATTACAATTCAAGTACACTGTGAGAAAAATAAACAACTTTACTGAAGAAGAAGCAAAAAACTAGCTTCGAAATACAGGCTTAGCTGTGTCAGGTACAAATTAAGAGCTGATCAACCGAATTAAAAAGTACAGACCTTACCCTAAGCTTATGGAAAAGCTCGAAAATAAAACCAAATGAAACTTCTCTTTTTCAGTGCATTTTAGACACTTGTCACAACATCTTCTTTAAAGGGTTGATGGTGTGTTGAAGCCGTTCGTGGGGGTATTTCGCATAATTACAAAGTAATTCAGCAATTACACTTAGATACTTGTCCCATGTCACCTATGGACGCAAACAACAATTTCAAAGAAACGAACTTAAGTACATCCAAAGGTTCGAGCAAAAACAAGATGGCGACTTAAGAGCGTTCGAGTTATGAAAATGCAGATTTGAATCAGTAAATTTCCATACATTAGTTTAGTTAATCATCTTTGACCAGAATATTTGCTATCCATCTATAATTTTATCAACATAACGAAAATGATTAGGGAAGTTCATTTGTTTGCTATCATGCGTCTTCTTTCAAATTGTTGCTTTAAGTTATTTCACTTCCAAACAGCATGTTCTGAATTACTGAGGTGATTCATACATAAGGTCAGACTTTGTAAGAGAGCTCACTGTCATTGAAAGAAAGGAAAGAGTATCGTGCTAATGAAAAAAAAAAACTATTGTCATTCTGTCGTCAGCTAGAACTCCCCCTTATGAAATTTTGAATTTCGGAGTGGGGGACACTTATTAGAAGGGCGGCTTAGTCTAAAATAAAGACGCTGGGGAAAAAGGCAATGTAAACTGTGAACAAGTTTTTGGGTCATGACATTTGATGCAAGATTTTCGATGAAATAACTAGACCCAGCCGGCATATGACGTGAAAATGATATCAAAACAACGATACATCAACTTCATGACGTTGGTTCAACGTTGCTGTGCCGTCATGTGCTAGAAAGGACAATGTTGATCTTAATAAAAGTTTTAATTGTTAATTATGTTATTTATGAATATTAAACACATTCTTTCGTATCAAATATTTGTATTTCTGATATTGTCATTTCTTTGCTATTTGAAAATAGAACAAGAAATGCTTCACATGTAAACAAATCGCGTGTCCATTGGAAAAGAAAGTTTCTTGGCTATTTTTGTGACATTGCAGAACACGTACCTTATGCTACCAAGAGTTGATGATTTGTACGCAAAACGTTACAAAAAAAATTTAAGTACATTTGTAAGTTTTTCACTGTATAGAAAACGGCCTTTAAAAATATTTGTGAGAAAGTTGCTCAAATACTTTCAGTGTGAACAAGGCTTAATAAATGGACACCAGCAACTTAATTGTTCACAAACAAAAGAAATGAATTTAATGCATTATGTGAGTTCATACAAGCAGTCGTAAGAAAAACGTTGAAAATATTTTAGAAAAATATTAAAATTCCTATATAGTATAGGTGTAGACGTTTTTGATGATTAATAAGTCATAAACAGTGGATTATTTTCCACGGAAAAAGGTTGTGCCTTAACTTGCAAACCCGATAAGGTAATCACTAAACAACTCACTTGAAAAAGTATCTTTTAAACGAGCTTGAAGCCCTTATCGCTTAAGTAAAAAACAAATTTTCTATTCCTTTTTCACATGAAAAGAAACAATTTTAAAAAGATAGCAGAAGTTACTCTTTTATATGAAATATAAAAAATCGTTGTTGATTCTTTTTCAAATCAACCAGTTGTTTTCAACATGAAATCATAGTCAGTTTCTTTCTTGTGACTATGATAACATTTAAGAACTCAGTTCTCATAAAACGAGTGAACATTTTACAGAATGAATCTTTCATTAAAAAAACCCAAAATAACAACAACAATTAATACTTATCTTCAGATTTAGTTTATTTCAAGTAAATAAGAAGTTCTTTCATTTAACGGTTTGTATCGCCATTACATAAAAAAGCAAGGCGGTATAAGACTGTGCTTTTTACCTCATATGCTTCAAGGCTATTTTTTGGCTTCACGACGACGATCGTTTTGCATTCCAAACACCTCGCGTATACGCGATTTGAATAACATCTGATTACTTACTATGTCCATTTGTAGCGGTATCACTTCTCACGAAAAAGAGACAGGTTTGGAACATGTATTGAGTTTACGTTCAAACTGAAATCACAATGAAATAAATACAAGTAAATTTAGTAAAAACTACATATAACTGAAACAACAGAAAGAAGAAGGAAAAGAACAAAACCAAAACCTACCAGCTGGCCAAGTATCGCTAGTGATACGCTATATGTAATTGAATTGAGTTGATTTGAAAAATGTGTAGAAAAATGAGAAAAACGTTGAATATATAGTGAAATAAACTAAACACCCTAGAGACATCAACTCAGTAAATGACAAAATAATTACTAAAAAAATTAAAATTGATTTAAGATAAACTGAATGCACGAGAGAAACAAAACACTGAGACGCATTAAAAAACAAAAAAGAACGTGACAATTACATTAAATATTTTTGTGTGTTTTTTTTTATATGAATAGGCGATCGCCTTAAGGCCGACCTCCACTTAGTCGTGCGAGCGCGGCGCTCGGACGATCTATTGTTTTTCCAATTAGATATTGCGCAATATCCAATTCGTATACGAAAGAAAAGTGTTCGTCTGGGAGTTGAAACAACTTCTACTTTCAGGCGACACGATTTTGATCGCACCAATCAGCTTTCAGGAAAAGTCCAAAACAAGAAAAAAAGCGTAATCAGCAAAACATTTTTTTGTTTTTATTCGTATGAAAGTGGAGGTAACATTTCGAACACCTTTTACGCTCAGGCGATCTATTGTTTTAATAACAATAGATCGTCTGAGCGCCGCGCTCACACGGCTAAGTGGAGGTCGGCCTTTACACTCCCGCCAAAAAAAACAAAACAAAACCACTTCCATCATTACGCATCCAAATCGATTTTCACTGCAATTTCGCCCAGGTCTTTCATCATATCATAATCATCAACGTGATGAATGATTACTAATGAACGAACAGCTCGAACCGTCTCTCTGTATACATTTTCATTCTCGTTTCTGTATCTGATAGTGGCCTTACGTGCCACACTTTGACAGTTTTGCGTTTTTGATAAGGTGCGTAGGAAAGATATGGTCCGGAAAGGTCAACTTGTGTGTAGTAGAATGCTGGAGCTATTGTTATGTTGCATCTTGATATAGGTCCCATTGCAATGTCAACGGTACGTTTTGCCAGATACTTACAGCGCTGACAGGAACTCTTAATGGATTTGATGAGCATTCTCCCCTCGATAACGAAGGCTTTTTGAAGAAGGTAGCGAAGTGTTGTTTCGATACCTGAGTGTTTGACTTCGGGGTGATACCAATGAATATCAAGAGCGATAGCATAGGCAATTGGAGATTTTCTGTCCACGACAGGAACACAGAAAGATGTAGATGATAAATCCTTCATTGATCTGGTAAATCGCCCAACAAAGATTGTTAATAATAATAAGAATATTCTTAATTCGTTTTCGGATAGTTTGGCGTCCTTTTCGGATAGATCAGCATCTCTATGGGATAGATTAGCATCCTACGGATAGTTTGACATCCTTATCGGATAGTTTGACAACTCAATCGGATAGTTTGGCATCCTTTTCGGATAGTTTAACATCTGCTTCGGTTGCCGTCCAGTTCACAGTCTCTTCGCAGTAAAGATGGCCACGAGGCGGGAGTGTATGGGAAGAGTCTTTTTGCAGTTTCTTAACCAATTTCTTTGCAGTTAATTTATATTTTTTTGCTATTAACAGTCCTTAAGTGTTGTGCTGTATGTTGTTTTGCATGTAATTACATGGAGTTTTTTTATTTCGCCAACATGGTCGTAGAAATTAATAAATAACCACCTGAGATTAAAGAGAGAGTTCAGTGTGAGTGATGTGGAAGTTTATTGTACATTATTTCACAAAGGAATAGTCTATATTTGTAGGTGTTTTTCATTCAATGCTTTAACTGAATGAGTTTTTACAACAATCAAACAAGAACAAAGTGTATATAATATAGATTTAATCTATGCAGCAAAAAATACATACTCTCTGCTGACTCTGGTAGTGTTTGTTAATTAAGGTTAAGAAGTTATTTCTAGACCCTCACCTTAACTGGGAAGTTTATTTTAACTATCCTGCTCTCAAACTAAGGAAAACTAACAGTACACCTATCGATACTATGACACTATTTTTTAGCCAGCAATGGCTTTGCCTCATGCGTTATTTTCTTCCAATACCACCAATTATATATTTGTAAAGAGCCACCAATTTAAATTTAAACCTAAAGATGTGTCGGAAGACACGAAAAGCTTTGTATGAATAAATATAAAAAGAAACTTGCGTTTTTTAGTTAATTCACCAATTATATATATATACTTTTCAAGTATATAGAGTGAAATCATAAAAAACAACATCGAATTATCAAACTTCAAAAAATTGATCTTTGCCTTTCTTATTTTAGATATCCTTCAAAACTGCTGCTATATTATATTCTTTAAAACTTCTTAAGGTTTCTGAATATGTAAATCTATCAAAGTTACTTCCTGTACTCGAAATCCTAAACTCTCTTGCTCCTATTGACTTGTGTAATCTTTTCAGTCTAAATTTCCTACAAACAGCTCATAACACTTGCATCTCTTCTACCCGCCTCCTCGCCAGACCTTTAATCAGAACATCCATCTTTGGTTTTAATTCGATTCATTATCAATGTTTTATTTCTTGGAACAACATGCAACACCAGTTGTTACAACATGACCTTTCTTCACTCACCTTCATTACAGCTATTATATTTAAAAAAAAACAGAATTTATCAGCTGAACTTGTACTATTTGTCAATTGTTAATGGATTATATATATACCTGACGAAGAGAATAATCTCAAAAGCTTGACATTTAAAATGTAGTTTTTTTGTATTTTTATATATATACACTGATCTATTTCTACCTTGGTGGCCATCACTCGATTAGCTTTCCCTATTTGGTGTTTGTACCATAGTTTTCAGAATAAATCAAATCATCATCACATTCACTATAAGTTTAAGAGATTCCTCCTGCTTCCCAAACATTGTTTACAGAATATGGCAGAGCCAGAAAAGCATCTGAACCTCTTAAGTATGTTGTAATTGTTTCTAGATTTTCACATACTTGTATGATACTTAAGTGGGTGAACTGTGGTCAAAAGTATATATAAAATTGTTGAAACTTTTAAGATTAACTTTTAATGGCCTTGTTTCAAATATGACAATGGATGGCTGATATGATGGAAACATGATACATAATCAATATGTGTTTGTATTTAGGTATGGTATATAAATGGTGCAATAGAACAGAAGAAGTTGTTTAGAATATTTCTTTGTTTAAAAAGAGCATCGTATTAATGTTTAGTAAATGGTTCAATGAAAAACGAAGTGAAAACGTTGTCTTTTCGATTTTATGGATCATGACATCAACAACGAAAGCTGTTATAAGGACTGAACGATAGTCTGATGAAAAACATACGTGAAGCTGTACTGAAAAGTTTTCTATTTTTATTCAAACAGTGGATAGAACATAAAAGTTATACAAAATGTTGAAATGGTATGCAAATAATATGATGCAATTTATATCTGTGATTTACTTGCTTTTGTAGGTACTAAACAATATTCAAGCTGTTGTAGCTGTGTGTTCCAAAAAATTTTAATTTTGATTTAGTGACATTTGTGGATATGTCGTATGAAATTCCATTAACTTCCAAAATTTTAGTGTTTTGTTGCATGAAAATAAGAAAGCCATTAAGTCCATTTTTAGAATTTCTAAGTATATAAATCAAGTTTTGAAGTTTTAACTTGTGAGAATGGTAGAAAATTCTAAGAAGTAGCTCCTTGGATAATAATAATGAACAATTTAAGGATTTTTAAGATACTTTTTGTGATAATAGTTTGTATATCGGAATGTATATCTGAGCTTTTTTAAACTTGCAAAAAAGCAGAAAGTGGCATTTTCCATCAAGATGTAAGTGTAATAATGTTTAAACACCTATTTTAGGAGGGTTAGGACATTTTTATCTCTTTTTCAAACATGGTCTTATGGATTTCTTATTTTCATGCAACAGATATATTTTTTACCAATGACTTAAAACTTGGCATTTATTGTTTACACGTATATATTGTTGTTTTAATTGTTACGTATATTAATTTTTATTTACTAACATTTTTTTATTATTTTTATTAAACGAATATTTATTTACAGGATTGTCACTTCAACAAATAAATGCTGTTATCAATTAATCAATTAATCAATTATCAATATAATTTGTTAGTCCCTCGTGAGTTGCGGTAGTTTTGTTGAACTTTCGTAATTTCTTTTTGCTCATTTTGTCTTAAATGTTTTAGAGTGTAGATGTGTAGATATGTACTGTACAGAGTTTGTAATATTTCAATTTTTTTCTTGCAACGGTTTTAACTGTTTTTATATTTTATCTTTTAGACCTGAAGATGAAAATTTAATATTTTCGAAATATATTGTCAATAAAAATCATTACTGGTCCTCAACATACTAAACTGAAAACTTGCCATAATGTTCCTACCAAAGAAATTATTTACATTGGAATTGTATCGAAATGGCTGGTGGAAAATATTTCTCAGATATCGTGCCTCGCTACGAAAAGCAGAGAATCACCGCCTTCGCATCAACTTTCTGGAGGAATGCAAGAAAGCTGAAATTATTCCGAGATTTCTCAAGTTCAGAATCCCCAACAATGGCTGCTTCGAAGATCAAGCTGTTCAGGAATTTCAGCTGAAACTGCTCCGAAAAGAAATTGTGAAAGCAAAAACAGATTTAGAGAATTCGAAACATTGCATCTTGGCAGCAAGAAATGAACTCAAACTCCATATTAAAGCTAAGTACCTACCATCTATAATTTTACACTCAAGACTTGATTTGAAAGAAGTGCGCTTCAATCAAACAAACAAACTGAATAATAAATTGAACCGACTGTCGAAAGAACAAGGAAAACCGCTATTCAACGTTTCTAATACCGTCATCTGTTACAACTTGGACTACCAACCGCCAAAATATGTATTTGAAACACTATCGCTTGGACCCAAAAATTCGGTTTTGGGTAATTTCGAGGAAAATGATGTTTTAGCTGAAGTCGATAAGTTGCTGAGATTCTGTCGCGATAAAAAGCTGGATGAGGAGTTGATTACAGATATTAACGTTAAGACCTTGTCGTATACAAAAGAATGCCGTAAACAGAAAACTCCAAGGAATATTCAAATGACACGTCGCTATCTCAAGGAAAAAGGTCTCCTGGCTGTACCATTTGATAAAGGCATTGGTATTTGCTTAATGACAGTCGAAGCATACAACAGAAAGCTGGATGACATCATAAAGTTGCCTCAATTCGAGAAAGTTCTGCCGAAACGGAAAAATGAAAAACATCCGGTTATTAAAGAAGAAGAGAGAATCGTCGAACTGCTTGAAGATCTCAAATCTCAAAACAAGATAACTGAAGAGTTATTCGACAAGTTAAAGCCATTAGGAAGCCAGCCACCGCGCCTATATGGTCTTGCGAAAGTCCATAAAGAGAACACTCCACTACGGCCTGTTTTGTCAATGCCAGGATCATCTTATTACAAAATCGGGAAACAGGTAGCAGACTGGTTATCTGTCGTTGAGGAATGTCAAATCAATTCATCAACGAAATCGATCGCAGACCAGCTAAAGGATGTACACCTGGAGGAGGACGATACATTGATTAGCTTTGACGTAAGCTCTTTGTACACCAACGTACCTGTTATGGAAGCGATTCAAGAATGTGCTGATCTCTTATACAGTGGAAAATATGACCAACCACAAGTGGTTAAGGAGGTGTTTATCGAACTTGCAACGATTAGTAGCTGCAATGTACTAATGTTGACGCATGATGGTTTGTATTTACAAAAGGACGGTCTTGCAATGGGCAGCCCACCTGCCCCGTGTCTGGCAAATGGATGGCTAAGCAAATTTGACAAGAACGTTCAAGGAAATGCAAAGCTCTACTCTCGATATATGGACGATGTTTTACGAGATATTAATAAAAATCAAATTGCGGATAAGTTACGGGAGATAAACAGTTACCATCCTAATCTAAAGTTTACTGTTGAATACGAGAAAGAAGGAAGCCTTCCATTTCTGGACATGAAAATCACTCGAAAAGATCAGAAATTAACGTCCTCTTGGTATACCAAGCCAACCGACACTGGGCTAACCTTGAATTTCCATGCTCTGGCACCAACCAGATATAAAAAGTCTGTTGTATCTGGAGTTGTTTACAGAATCTTCTACGCGTGTAGCACCTGGGAAACATTCCACGAGGGTTTGACAAGAGCTAAAATTCTTCTAGAAAACAATCAATACCCGCCCTCTTTCTATGAACCGATCATAGAAAGAACCGTAAACAAAATCATTGCAAATCGGGATAAACCACAACAGGACGTTGAGGAGGAAAGTGATCAGGAGGAAACTAGAATGATTTTCATCCAGTACAGAGGAAAAATAACTGATAAATTTGAAGCTGCACTCAAACGACTGAAAGCACCCTGTAAGTTTATTGCTACCATCAAGAAGACCAAATCGTGTTTACCTTCGCTGAAACAACCAATCCCAAAGCCAATAAAGAGTGGGGTAGTATACCATATAACATGTCCACGATGTTCATCGTGCTATGTCGGACAAACCAGCCGACATATGCTTACCCGCCTTTCAGAGCACAAAGCAAAGAGCAAACCAGTTGGAAAGCACTTCAAAAACTGTGATATAGAACCAACAATGGATGACGTAAAGATAATTGCCGTGTCGACGAGATCCGTGTATCATTTAATGACCCTAGAGGCTCTGTTAATCAAATCGATTAAGCCCGACATTAACACTCGTAAAGAATATAAAAGGCTAGAACTAACAATAAAAATATAATTTGTTAGTCCCTCGTGAGTTGCGGTAGTTTTGTTGAACTTTCGTAATTTCTTTTTGCTCATTTTGTCTTAAATGTTTTAGAGTGTAGATGTGTAGATATGTACTGTACAGAGTTTGTAATATTTCAATTTTTTTCTTGCAACGGTTTTAACTGTTTTTATATTTTATCTTTTAGACCTGAAGATGAAAATTTAATATTTTCGAAATATATTGTCAATAAAAATCATTATTGGTCCTCAACATACTAAACTGAAAACTTGCCATAATGTTCCTACCAAAGAAATTATTTACATTGGAATTGTATCGAAATGGCTGGTGGAAAATATTTCTCAGATATCGTGCCTCGCTACGAAAAGCAGAGAATCACCGCCTTCGCATCAACTTTCTGGAGGAATGCAAGAAAGCTGAAATTATTCCGAGATTTCTCAAGTTCAGAATCCCCAACAATGGCTGCTTCGAAGATCAAGCTGTTCAGGAATTTCAGCTGAAACTGCTCCGAAAAGAAATTGTGAAAGCAAAAACAGATTTAGAGAATTCGAAACATTGCATCTTGGCAGCAAGAAATGAACTCAAACTCCATATTAAAGCTAAGTACCTACCATCTATAATTTTACACTCAAGACTTGATTTGAAAGAAGTGCGCTTCAATCAAACAAACAAACTGAATAATAAATTGAACCGACTGTCGAAAGAACAAGGAAAACCGCTATTCAACGTTTCTAATACCGTCATCTGTTACAACTTGGACTACCAACCGCCAAAATATGTATTTGAAACACTATCGCTTGGACCCAAAAATTCGGTTTTGGGTAATTTCGAGGAAAATGATGTTTTAGCTGAAGTCGATAAGTTGCTGAGATTCTGTCGCGATAAAAAGCTGGATGAGGAGTTGATTACAGATATTAACGTTAAGACCTTGTCGTATACAAAAGAATGCCGTAAACAGAAAACTCCAAGGAATATTCAAATGACACGTCGCTATCTCAAGGAAAAAGGTCTCCTGGCTGTACCATTTGATAAAGGCATTGGTATTTGCTTAATGACAGTCGAAGCATACAACAGAAAGCTGGATGACATCATAAAGTTGCCTCAATTCGAGAAAGTTCTGCCGAAACGGAAAAATGAAAAACATCCGGTTATTAAAGAAGAAGAGAGAATCGTCGAACTGCTTGAAGATCTCAAATCTCAAAACAAGATAACTGAAGAGTTATTCGACAAGTTAAAGCCATTAGGAAGCCAGCCACCGCGCCTATATGGTCTTGCGAAAGTCCATAAAGAGAACACTCCACTACGGCCTGTTTTGTCAATGCCAGGATCATCTTATTACAAAATCGGGAAACAGGTAGCAGACTGGTTATCTGTCGTTGAGGAATGTCAAATCAATTCATCAACGAAATCGATCGCAGACCAGCTAAAGGATGTACACCTGGAGGAGGACGATACATTGATTAGCTTTGACGTAAGCTCTTTGTACACCAACGTACCTGTTATGGAAGCGATTCAAGAATGTGCTGATCTCTTATACAGTGGAAAATATGACCAACCACAAGTGGTTAAGGAGGTGTTTATCGAACTTGCAACGATTAGTAGCTGCAATGTACTAATGTTGACGCATGATGGTTTGTATTTACAAAAGGACGGTCTTGCAATGGGCAGCCCACCTGCCCCGTGTCTGGCAAATGGATGGCTAAGCAAATTTGACAAGAACGTTCAAGGAAATGCAAAGCTCTACTCTCGATATATGGACGATGTTTTACGAGATATTAATAAAAATCAAATTGCGGATAAGTTACGGGAGATAAACAGTTACCATCCTAATCTAAAGTTTACTGTTGAATACGAGAAAGAAGGAAACCTTCCATTTCTGGACATGAAAATCACTCGAAAAGATCAGAAATTAACGTCCTCTTGGTATACCAAGCCAACCGACACTGGGCTAACCTTGAATTTCCATGCTCTGGCACCAACCAGATATAAAAAGTCTGTTGTATCTGGAGTTGTTTACAGAATCTTCTACGCGTGTAGCACCTGGGAAACATTCCACGAGGGTTTGACAAGAGCTAAAATTCTTCTAGAAAACAATCAATACCCGCCCTCTTTCTATGAACCGATCATAGAAAGAACCGTAAACAAAATCATTGCAAATCGGGATAAACCACAACAGGACGTTGAGGAGGAAAGTGATCAGGAGGAAACTAGAATGATTTTCATCCAGTACAGAGGAAAAATAACTGATAAATTTGAAGCTGCACTCAAACGACTGAAAGCACCCTGTAAGTTTATTGCTACCATCAAGAAGACCAAATCGTGTTTACCTTCGCTGAAACAACCAATCCCAAAGCCAATAAAGAGTGGGGTAGTATACCATATAACATGTCCACGATGTTCATCGTGCTATGTCGGACAAACCAGCCGACATATGCTTACCCGCCTTTCAGAGCACAAAGCAAAGAGCAAACCAGTTGGAAAGCACTTCAAAAACTGTGATATAGAACCAACAATGGATGACGTAAAGATAATTGCCGTGTCGACGAGATCCGTGTATCATTTAATGACCCTAGAGGCTCTGTTAATCAAATCGATTAAGCCCGACATTAACACTCGTAAAGAATATAAAAGGCTAGAACTAACAATAAAAATATAATTTGTTAGTCCCTCGTGAGTTGCGGTAGTTTTGTTGAACTTTCGTAATTTCTTTTTGCTCATTTTGTCTTAAATGTTTTAGAGTGTAGATGTGTAGATATGTACTGTACAGAGTTTGTAATATTTCAATTTTTTTCTTGCAACGGTTTTAACTGTTTTTATATTTTATCTTTTAGACCTGAAGATGAAAATTTAATATTTTCGAAATATATTGTCAATAAAAATCATTATTGGTCCTCAACATACTAAACTGAAAACTTGCCATAATGTTCCTACCAAAGAAATTATTTACATTGGAATTGTATCGAAATGGCTGGTGGAAAATATTTCTCAGATATCGTGCCTCGCTACGAAAAGCAGAGAATCACCGCCTTCGCATCAACTTTCTGGAGGAATGCAAGAAAGCTGAAATTATTCCGAGATTTCTCAAGTTCAGAATCCCCAACAATGGCTGCTTCGAAGATCAAGCTGTTCAGGAATTTCAGCTGAAACTGCTCCGAAAAGAAATTGTGAAAGCAAAAACAGATTTAGAGAATTCGAAACATTGCATCTTGGCAGCAAGAAATGAACTCAAACTCCATATTAAAGCTAAGTACCTACCATCTATAATTTTACACTCAAGACTTGATTTGAAAGAAGTGCGCTTCAATCAAACAAACAAACTGAATAATAAATTGAACCGACTGTCGAAAGAACAAGGAAAACCGCTATTCAACGTTTCTAATACCGTCATCTGTTACAACTTGGACTACCAACCGCCAAAATATGTATTTGAAACACTATCGCTTGGACCCAAAAATTCGGTTTTGGGTAATTTCGAGGAAAATGATGTTTTAGCTGAAGTCGATAAGTTGCTGAGATTCTGTCGCGATAAAAAGCTGGATGAGGAGTTGATTACAGATATTAACGTTAAGACCTTGTCGTATACAAAAGAATGCCGTAAACAGAAAACTCCAAGGAATATTCAAATGACACGTCGCTATCTCAAGGAAAAAGGTCTCCTGGCTGTACCATTTGATAAAGGCATTGGTATTTGCTTAATGACAGTCGAAGCATACAACAGAAAGCTGGATGACATCATAAAGTTGCCTCAATTCGAGAAAGTTCTGCCGAAACGGAAAAATGAAAAACATCCGGTTATTAAAGAAGAAGAGAGAATCGTCGAACTGCTTGAAGATCTCAAATCTCAAAACAAGATAACTGAAGAGTTATTCGACAAGTTAAAGCCATTAGGAAGCCAGCCACCGCGCCTATATGGTCTTGCGAAAGTCCATAAAGAGAACACTCCACTACGGCCTGTTTTGTCAATGCCAGGATCATCTTATTACAAAATCGGGAAACAGGTAGCAGACTGGTTATCTGTCGTTGAGGAATGTCAAATCAATTCATCAACGAAATCGATCGCAGACCAGCTAAAGGATGTACACCTGGAGGAGGACGATACATTGATTAGCTTTGACGTAAGCTCTTTGTACACCAACGTACCTGTTATGGAAGCGATTCAAGAATGTGCTGATCTCTTATACAGTGGAAAATATGACCAACCACAAGTGGTTAAGGAGGTGTTTATCGAACTTGCAACGATTAGTAGCTGCAATGTACTAATGTTGACGCATGATGGTTTGTATTTACAAAAGGACGGTCTTGCAATGGGCAGCCCACCTGCCCCGTGTCTGGCAAATGGATGGCTAAGCAAATTTGACAAGAACGTTCAAGGAAATGCAAAGCTCTACTCTCGATATATGGACGATGTTTTACGAGATATTAATAAAAATCAAATTGCGGATAAGTTACGGGAGATAAACAGTTACCATCCTAATCTAAAGTTTACTGTTGAATACGAGAAAGAAGGAAGCCTTCCATTTCTGGACATGAAAATCACTCGAAAAGATCAGAAATTAACGTCCTCTTGGTATACCAAGCCAACCGACACTGGGCTAACCTTGAATTTCCATGCTCTGGCACCAACCAGATATAAAAAGTCTGTTGTATCTGGAGTTGTTTACAGAATCTTCTACGCGTGTAGCACCTGGGAAACATTCCACGAGGGTTTGACAAGAGCTAAAATTCTTCTAGAAAACAATCAATACCCGCCCTCTTTCTATGAACCGATCATAGAAAGAACCGTAAACAAAATCATTGCAAATCGGGATAAACCACAACAGGACGTTGAGGAGGAAAGTGATCAGGAGGAAACTAGAATGATTTTCATCCAGTACAGAGGAAAAATAACTGATAAATTTGAAGCTGCACTCAAACGACTGAAAGCACCCTGTAAGTTTATTGCTACCATCAAGAAGACCAAATCGTGTTTACCTTCGCTGAAACAACCAATCCCAAAGCCAATAAAGAGTGGGGTAGTATACCATATAACATGTCCACGATGTTCATCGTGCTATGTCGGACAAACCAGCCGACATATGCTTACCCGCCTTTCAGAGCACAAAGCAAAGAGCAAACCAGTTGGAAAGCACTTCAAAAACTGTGATATAGAACCAACAATGGATGACGTAAAGATAATTGCCGTGTCGACGAGATCCGTGTATCATTTAATGACCCTAGAGGCTCTGTTAATCAAATCGATTAAGCCCGACATTAACACTCGTAAAGAATATAAAAGGCTAGAACTAACAATAAAAATATAATTTGTTAGTCCCTCGTGAGTTGCGGTAGTTTTGTTGAACTTTCGTAATTTCTTTTTGCTCATTTTGTCTTAAATGTTTTAGAGTGTAGATGTGTAGATATGTACTGTACAGAGTTTGTAATATTTCAATTTTTTTCTTGCAACGGTTTTAACTGTTTTTATATTTTATCTTTTAGACCTGAAGATGAAAATTTAATATTTTCGAAATATATTGTCAATAAAAATCATTATTGGTCCTCAACATACTAAACTGAAAACTTGCCATAATGTTCCTACCAAAGAAGTTATCAATTAAGTCCTGCATTAAAGAAAAGGAAAAAAAAGAAAAATATAAATAAAAAAAATTGATAAAAATTGTGGACGCACACACTGGCAAAGATAAGAATAAGAAAATACGCATACACAAAAGAAAATTTGGTACCAAGGACTTGACATGTAGCAGGGTTGCTAGAATCAGGGAAAGTCAGTGAATGTCAGGGAATTTTTTTAAAGTCAGGGCAGGAGGAAGAAAAGTCTGAAATTGGTAAGGTAGCCTGTTTCTGGTCTTTGTGGGTCCTCATTCTAGCCTGTTTTTGGGCCCAGTTTGTTTGAAATTAGATGAAGTTCATTGTTATATTGTGTTTCAAATAATGAATGTTTGCGAAAGTTTTTGTATTTACTCCTGTTTGTATTGTTTTGTGCTTGCGTTGAAGTTTCTTTATGTTGAAAAATGTTTCAGGAGAAGTAACCCAAAGTCAGGAAGAAGATTTTTTCCAGGAAAATGGTATACTTTCTAGAAAAGTCAGGGAATTTCTAAACCCTGTTTATGTAGAAGAACATTTTGTATAAAAATCTGAAATATGTTTGATGTATGTACGTAACTATATTTAAGAAAGACTGACATAAGCCCAGTTCTTTACTGGTCGTTTTCGAATGTAACAGATATTATAAATCATCAGCTTCATCATCAACAACCAACCTGAACTGTCGAATTTATTTCTAAAGAAGTCAATTAGGAACTTTATTTATATGTTATTTATAAATATGTACTATATGGTAACGTATTGTTGTAAAGCATTAACTTTTAAATATACTGCTGCCTCAGCAATGGAAGTTTTTTTGAAAACCTATAGATTTTATATTTGTGACTTTTTTAACTTGGAATATTTTTTAACTAACTTATTACACATACTTTCGATCTACGTGTACATCAAGTGAATAATAAGTGAACAAATCTTTGAAAACCTTCTTTCTTTATCTATTTATCCAAGATATCTGTTATTGCAGATGACAAGGAAATCGTCCCTTATTTTCGAAAGTAAAGCAAGGAGGGTAAGCTCATCTGTCAATAAGGTTCATTCTTTAATGGTTTGAACTTCACAACATTACTACATTTGCATCACTACATTTCGTGGATGCTTGTAGTTTCTCTCTTCTCAAACGATGACGTCAACTGAGGGGGAGGGGGGCAACGCAAAGTTGACGCAGTTTGGCAGAAGGAGGAGGGGAGGGGGTCAAAAAGTTTGAAAAATTGGTTGACGTCATTTGTGAACAATCCCCTATGGAAATGTCAATACAGTCTACGGTCGATTTTGTGGAGTGTGATAGTAGTAAACCGATGATGATGTTTTCACTGTTTTTCTGTCATTTTGATTCAGTTTTATTTCCGTCTAAAGCTTCGTCCTGCATTAGAGGATTCAAAGTTTGATTTATCCCGGGTTGCTTGTTTAGGCTCCACAATAGCTTGCAAATGCCGGTCATCTGCCACAGTAAACAAGTATGATGTTAGTAAATCGGATCATTGTCATAACTTAGCTTACCGTAAATCCTCTAATAAACGCCTTCTTCTTTTAAACGCCTCCCTTCAATAAACGCCCTCCAAAAACTCAAAATTTGAAATAAACGCCTCCCTCTGATAAACGCCCCTTCGTTTATTAGAGTCTCTTAATTCCCTAAAGGGGGCGTTCATTAGAATCTCTTGAGATATGTACGAAGCAAGAAAGAACACATTTGGTTTGTTCGCTTGAATTCAATTTTTATTATATATTTCCCCATAAGGCGAAATATATGTTAAAATCGGCAGTTTCCTTCTCCTCCTTCATCTTCTCTGTTCACTTTTATAGCCTCGGTTCAGTATTGAACTTTGGCCTAGTAGTCAAGATAGATAAGAATAGAGGCTAGTCTTCAGTGAAGTCGACCCAGTGAAGTAGTACGCCATTTTTTTTCAGTCAGTGCTGTTGGGTAGTGGAATAGTTTTGCTTTGTCTCCCAGACGATTCAAGAGATTCAAACGTTAAATGATGGAAATAAAAACGTTTTAATTCAATGTTTTTTCTAAAAGTTTTAACAGTTTTGAATGAACGCAAGTAAAAGAGAGAAAAAAGCGAGATATCAATATGTCACGGACGTTTTGTTTTTGTTGATAGCAATGTTGTGATAAATGGTAATTAAATGCTTGGAACAGGAGCATTGAATCTGTGATTCCAGTACAAAGTTGAAAGTTCATCATTAAAAGCCAAGCTGAAGATTTATTTTTATTTTACATCCTGATATAATGTAGCCCAACTGCTGAAAACACACCATTATGTTGATGATGAAGGAAACCCTTTTTACATGTGGTGGACAGCAACCAGTTGTTAATTTAAGGAGTATATAACAAGAATTGCAAGTAAAAACGTGATGTTGTATAAGCAAAAAGAAGTTCAGAAAACCAATTATATATGTAGGTAAAATATTTTAATACACACATACCAGGATTGAGACATAATAATTTGAAAGAATCTAGTTGAATGTGCCTCCCCGGATAGCCGTGTAATCCAACAATAAACAGATATTGCATGGCTTTTAGAATATCGCGATTTATTAACTGGAGGTGTTTGATATTCAACGACGCGAAGCGGAATAATAATATTCATTCAATTCCACGATCACGTATACTGTTTTGATATTGTATATGATATTTTATTTCGTTGAAATTATATATTATAGATTATGTAAATTTTCCTTACAAAAATGAACGTAAATCAAGTCATCTGTAATTTAAATCAAACCGAAACAAAAATATCTACTTCCAGATATGCAGTGGGTGTATATTTTCACTACCAAAATATTTTTTTTTTCATTTGGGATTTACGAAAGTAAGTTTTATTACACTATAATGTATGAAATAATGTGAACATATTTTTTTGAACCAGAGATGTTTATATATTTTGAATATTTGAATTTAATTTTATAAATTGTGATTTTTTCTTCCCAAATTTGAAATGCTACACATAATATTTTTTAGTAAAGATTGGTTTTTGATTGCTTTTGATAGTTATATATTTGCTAAAATGCCTACCCCCAAAGGTTTGACAAATTTTCTTTTCTTCTTTTGTTAACCTTTATACAAATTTGATTTTATAATTTTGTAAGATGGTTTCATGTGAGTTTAAGCAAGTGTTCTGTTGAATTACATTTGACCTGTGATTTTATGGTTTAAGGGATAGGAAGCTTGTCTTCAGCATGGATAATGATCATAATGTTTATTATGACGAAATTGCCTTATAGATTGTTCTGCAAAAAGACTATTCAGTTGTTTAAGGGGCAATATTAGTCACATTTAGGTCTTATAGTTTTTCGCTATGTCCATAGTAATTCTAAGTCACTTTTTAACTCCTTGGCAAAAATTGAGAGAAATCTTATCATTTGACCTTGTACATCTTCATTTCATAAGTCGTTTTGTAGTTTTAACTTCTAATCTACCCTGATTAGTATGGATAGCGTTTTTATTCATTCTTTAAATACGAGAAACATTCTGTACACTTTTTCCTTTTGATGATGAAGCTCACCTAACTGAAAAATTCAAATGCTTAAGAAAGATTTGATCGTCAATTCGTTTCATGGATACGCAGTCAATCTTAAATCGGTTGGAAGAAAAGACGACAAAATTCATTGTTTCAAAGAAAAGGGACCGTGTTCCGCTGCGCTCTTGGAAGACCCCTTATCGAGGAAGCAAATGTTGGATTCAACCTTCTTGATGAAGATGAAGAAGATGACGAATTTGTATCTGTTGCTTAGATTATTATTAAGAGATGGAAGGAAAGAGAATTCCTTCATTTTGATATAAACGCCTCCCTCTTTTAAACGCTTCCCTCTCTAATATCTCTAAAATTAAATAATTGCCCCGGGCGTATATTAGAGGATTTACGGTATTCGATAAATTATGGCAAATCAAATATTCATACTATTTTATTCATATTTTAATCACCAACCACTATAGGATGTTTGGATATGAAATCCTTAAAAATCAAAGTATCGTAGTCGCAAACATTCTGAGTCCCTTAAAAACAACTGCTAATTTTCAAAACCGTAATGTTGCGAAACAGCCGGATATTTGTTATGATGCACTTAACCAGTTTGATAAAATTACTTTTAAAGCTTCGTTGGTTTCAGCTACACAATGGTCAGACCGTGTGGAAGTTATGCAGCATCGATCCCTTTAGGACCGAATCGATGACGTAATTTTCCGAAAAGATATACACGTTTTTTTTATAAGCAACCAAGGTCAGACCTTAGTAGTAATGTTGCTTAAAAAATGACCATTTTTTAGTGATAATGTTACTTAATTTGTTGCTAAGAATTAATTGAAAAAATATGTATTTTCAGTCTTGAATACGTTTGTGTAAGCTTAAGTATTTAAGTATAAGGTGTAGGACACAGTACTACAACCTAGTGTAACCACCTAGTGTGGCAATTTTAAGAAATATGCTGTAGCAATGCTAGTGCTGCATTATTTCAAAATTTTTTTATTGCTAATTTATGTAAGATCCTTGTAGTACTGTTGCTTAACTTTTTGAGAAAATTTACTAGTGTTGCTTATGAACGTGTTGCTTATAAAAAAAAACGTGTATAGTCCAAATCCGCCACGGTAACACACATTTCTGAAATTCATATTTGGCGTGTGCTCACAATGTTGTTTCCATACGAATCTCGTTATTGCATTGAAAATTAACGAAAAATGTGCGCCTGCTTTGCAACATACATTTTCAACATGAACCTGTCTAACGTATCAAAACAAGGTCTCTATTCGGTAATTTCAAACTCTTTGTTCATTGTTTTCCTCTAGAAAATACTATTGTTGTAGCTATTCATCAGAGGAAGAACGCAATATTACACGAATTTGCTATACATTGCAATCTGTATACATATTTGGAAGATATTAGTATAGGGTTAAGGTAACATTTTGTTTTGTTTTTACAATTATTAGAATGTTTTAAGGTCTAGTATTTCTAAGGTCCAGAAGACCAGTGGTATGAGGGATCTGGTTCGGTAAGTTGGTGAAGCCCAAAACTATCATATGAAGATGTTGAACTATCCTATTATACTATCATTTACTAAATTGCTATATTTTATTGTGACATTTAGTTTTTTCAAATTAAAGAACAAAGCAAGTAGTAGGAAGTCTTCTTTATTATTGTTGCTTCAGTAACTTGACTCGAAAATTTTTGTTTCGTATAAAAAAGAGCTAATATGATGATGAAGAAGATGGAATATAAAATTTGTAGTCTATTGTAGTCTAAAGTTCTATAAGAGGAAATTGTAACCACTTATATTTGAGAAATCATTATCAGGAAAATGAAGAGATATTTTGAGTCATGCGGTATTCCAATGAGGGCAGATTTCAAAACAGTTTGAGAACGGATACTTCTACAATCCCGGACAAAAATTGTGGCAAAACTGATGTTTTTCATGAAGAATTCAAATACCCCCTCCCCCAGCATCAATGTTTTGAGTTGTGTCCAGCCAGAGGTTCCAACAAACATTGATAACATTGATGGTGGGGGAAGGGGGGCCTCATGACGTGAATTTCATGCTTTTGCCACAATATTTTGTCCGGGATTGTCTGAATTTTTGCATGACTTAGTCATTTTGTGTATAGATTTTCTAATGTTTACGTTTGCTTATTTGGTAATGTCTGACTACTTAGAAGTTCTTTATTTTACTTGGAGGGTTACAGATGCAATTTGTGTACTTTTCTATTGTTATTATTGTCTCTGTTATTCAGTAAACACTGTAAATGTAAACAAGTTTGTGGGGATGTGGGAATGAATTACAAAACAGTTTTGTTTGTTGCTACCACTTTGGTAAATAAACAAAAGTTACAAATAGGTAATTTAAAATACTATTTGCAATGTAAACACCAACAAAGCATTTTGTTTACTTTACTTTAGGTATATATAAACAAGACATATCGACAAAAACATGACCACGTAAAAGATCACCGTGGAAGAATCCGTCCGATTTGAGGGTTCTCCACCAGAAGTTTGGTGTCAGTTGCCACGAGCTTTGCGGCACATATCCGCAGTTTGCAGAGGGAAGCGTTTACCGCCTTGCCAAGTTACCAATGGAAAAGAAAGAAGATCTGCGGCACGAAAACAAGGAAAGGCCCAAGTAGACAACTCCGCGAATGGAACGGGATGTTGTAAGGGCGTTACGGGCGCTTAGGAATAGCAGTGCTACAATTTCCTTTAAGCATATTCAGGAGGAAGCCGGACTGGGTAACACAACAAGCAACAAAGCTGCGAGCAGGGTTTTGAGAAGGAACGGATACGAGTACGCCTCCTCACAGAAGCAGATAAGAAACAAAGACTTGGATTTGCAAAGGCTTATTGAAAGAAAGACGAACAGTTTTGGACAAATGAAATAAACTTTTACTTTTACTTTGACTTTTACTTTACATTTAACGTTTTGCGACACGTCACCAACAGGTCACCAACACGTCACCAACACGTCACCAACTGTAAAGAGTGTTTTCATTGGGAATTGTAACACGTCACCACACGTCACCACTTTTTTTTATAAGAAGAGTATATTATTTTATTACTATCAAAGAAAGTTGGTGACGTGTGGTGACGTGTTATAATTCCCAGTGAAAACACTCTTTACAGTTGGTGACGTGTTGGTGACGTGTTGGTGACGTGTCGCAAAATGTTGTTTTGGATATTTTAGAAATGTGACCTACTGCAACAAGCGAAAAATTCCTTCCTCGACTAAGCACTTAAGGCTTTGCGTAAAACCAAGTGCGTCCCACTGACTGTCATCCATTTTGGTGTTCACTTAGTTTTGTTTACACGGCTTGAAAGAAAAAAGTTTCTGTTGAATTCACACACATTTTGTATATATTTTCATAGACAAGTTTATATTATTATATATTATGTTATTATTATGACACGTA
Source organism: Turritopsis dohrnii (assembly GCA_027922465.2). NCBI lineage: Eukaryota > Metazoa > Cnidaria > Hydrozoa > Anthoathecata > Oceaniidae > Turritopsis > Turritopsis dohrnii. The sequence goes on along the minus strand of BQMF02000826.1, from coordinate 22,077 downwards.
TATATAGGGTATATCTGTTTTTGTCAGAGAAAAATTATCTTTCTGTTTTGTGTTCACATACATTTGGTATATATTTTGGTAGACGACTTTGTATTGTTCATCATTTGACCCAGTATGCCACGTAAACTTTGGTTATTTCTTGTATCACACATTCATGACAGGATTATATAGAGTATATATGTATATACATGTTTGAATTGACAAATATTGACAAGCTGCAAAAGCCTGTTTTCAGTAGGGCTATGTTTTTTTTGTTTTGATTTTGTGTAAAATTACACGAATTGTGACAAGGAGCAACCTGGCTGCCAACACATGTTGTGGGAGATCTCAGTCTTGAAAGAATGTGTTGTTATACTAGGAAGACCCCTTTCCATTTTTATTCTTAAAATTCAGACAATCCCGGACAAAAATTGTGGCAAAACTGATGTTTTTCATGAAGAAATCAAATACCCCCTCCCCCAGCATCAATGTTTTGAGTTGTGTCCAGCCAGAGGTTCCAACAAACATTGATAACATTGATGGTGGGGGAAGGGGGGCCTCATGACGTGAATTTCATGCTTTTGCCACAATATTTTGTCCGGGATTGTAGTGATCTAGTAGTTGAGTCTAGCGTTCATTTTTTTGAATTTAGTTTGGGTTCACATCTGCTTTATTGTGGTATTATGAACTCTTAGTTATTTTTATGATTTCTAGGTTTCTGTTGTTTGAAATTATGGATGATAAACTACCTATACCCGACACGCCATTGACGGCAGAGAAAGCGTTAAAAGATGTTTTACAGTGCAAGGCGGCCGTCAAGAAAGAGAAAAAAAAGGAGAAAAAAGTTCGTCCCTCAAAGCGGGAGAAGATCATTAAAAACATAGCTACGAGATCACGCGATAAAATATCTCGATAGCTGACAGAAGAAACTTTATCTACTGAGATCCTGCATAAACCCTTGCAATTAATAGAGATAGTTTTTCAGAATCACTCCATATTACGCATGCTTTTAACGGGATTTGTAGCCCACCTTGAACTAAGGGCGATGGTATTGGTTTCGTTTTAAAAACTTCAACATTGTATTTTGCTCCTTCTTGAATAGAGTACCAGATATACCGAGAAAACTCTCTTGGTTCATGCCCAACAACGGTTAGACCAAACTTTCCTCTCATAGTAACTTTTCATGCAACCGCAAACTTGTCATGGAGATTATCACGCTCTCTTTTAAAGGTTATTTTTTCTCTAACATAAGGTTTCCACGATACAGTGTTTGAATAAACATGGAACCCTCTCAGTCCAGTATAAAATTCGAATTGGTTGGCTATCTACAAATGAATTGAAAAATGTCCAAGAAAGTTTGAATATTGTGGAACAACTAAAGTGAAGAAAGAAAACGACGTACACAGAGAAAACCAAGCAAAAAATCGCCAAGTATGCTGCAATGGCTGGAGTAACATGTGCTTTGAGAAAGTTCAAAGGAAAGTTTCCTCTTTTGACGGAGAGTACCATACGACCATGGGTGAAAACGTACAAAAAGGCATCCAGGAAAACAAGAAAACGGGGGTTGATGGAGTAAACCTAGAGGTCGGCCTTTAATTTTAGATGAGGAACCTGATAGCAAGTTACGTTCCATGATCACAAGCCTACGATTAGCTGGTGCCGGTATCAATATTCATGTGGTATCAGGTGCTTTAAATGGCTTGATCCGTGCAAATCCAGATAGGTTTGGTAAATACTTGGACTTTAAAGTAACGCGATCCTTTGTTCGTTCGTTGTATCAAAGGATGAATTTTTCACGCCGTATGGTAACAAATTCCCGGCCAGCAATTACAAGATCACAATGGGATGAGGTTCGAACTCGATTCCTCCATGAGATCGTTGAGAAAATTCTTGAACATAAAATCCCAAATGAACTTATCATCAATGTTGATCAGCCTTCGAAATTCGTTGCAACTGAGAATGTCACAATGGCTGCGAAAGGAGAGAAGCATGTATCTCGGGCTGGTTCAAATGATAAAAGAGCAATAACCGTAACCCTTCGTGGGACATTGGATGGTCTTACTTCCATTCCAATACACCTTTCCCGAATTTCTGTTTAAACACCGTGTTATGGCCTAGCTTCTAAGTTTTGCCTCGTTTCTATGTTCTTTATTGTTTTTCTAATTGCATAATGTTCTCAGTAAGTAATAGTTACTCGTTTTTTCAGTTCCCCAGTGGAATAATTAGAAGTGATTAAGAGTTTGAAAAAGAGGCGAAACTTAGAAGCTCGGCCATAACACGGTGTTTGAACAGAAATTCGGGAAAGGTCTATTGGTTTACACCGGGAAAACGACACGATGTCTTCCTAATGTTGACTTTCCAACAGGCTTTTGTACGGCGTACAATCTAAAACATTGGAGCAATGAAATCGAAACGATCCGCTTAATCAAAGAAGTCTTGGTTCCTTACACAAATAAGATCAAGAAAGAAAGGTGTTTGCCAGCAACTCAAAAGAGCCTCTTGCTATGGGATGCATTCAAGGCTCAATCCACTGATAAAGTAATGGGAGTTGTATCTCATCATGGCATAGAATCATTCATGGTGCCAAAAAACATGACCCATTTGCTACAACCACTAGACCTAACGACCAATGCATCTTTCAAGAAGCACGAAAAGAAAGCTTACGGTGATTATTTTACATCTATCATGGAGGCTCTGAAAATCGATCCTAATCGTGACGTTACATCAATTCAAGTTGATCTACGCTTGTCTACGCTAAAACCCCTACATGCAAAATTGATGAAGGAGATATATCAGCACCTCCAATCACCTGATGGAATAGCTATTATAAAGTCCGGATTTAAGGCTGCAGGTATACCGATGCTTTAGAAGAGGCCAGGAAACAGAAGAAGAACATTATCAAGGATAACCATTTCATATAACTTCATGTAGAGTTTTCACTTTAACTTAAAGAAAAGTTTGTATGTACACAGAAAAAGAAAAATTATTGTCTATTACTCTTTTTGAAATTTCCAGTTTACTCAAAATCATACTGCCTAGAGAATTCGCGTTAATTACTGCACACTTTTAAATCTTGACGACGATTCGCGTTAATTTCTGATCTCGTTAATTTTTTGACCGTTAATTACTTGCCTGACACATTTCATGTAATAAGATAGTTCCAGAAACTGAAGAGGCAGAGTTGATTGAGACAGGTTGGGAAAGTGAGACAAGAACAACAAAAGGTCGACACAAACGTTCAGTGGCCGAAGCAATACCGAAAACTTTTCCAGAAATTGAAAATGATACAACCGAATTAGTAGGACACGCTGAAAGAAGAAAAGAATTTAATGAGGCGAAGTTGATTGAGACAGGTTGGGAAGTGAGACAAGATCAACGAAAGGTCGACACAAACGTTCAGTGGCCGAAGTAATACCGAAAAGTGTTCCAGAAAATGAAGATGCGACAAGCCAATTTAATTCGAAATTTTCTCGGAAAACCAAAACAAATGATTATCCCGTAAAAAGAGTATGCCCAATCGAATGTTCCTTACAAGTTAATTTTCAAGTAATTTTGAGCCCAGAGAAATTCAAACTACTGAAGACGTTTGTAGACATTGCAAGACCACAAACCAACCCAAAATCTGATAATGTTTTCTTGAGTTGAGCTGGAAAGAAAGTGTCATCAGAAGACATTAGCATATGGCTTCATCTTTCATGGGAGCGGGCAGGAAACTTTGAGAACAAATCAATTCCAAAGAGACAGGTTGGGAAGTGAGACAAGATCAACGAAAGGTCGACACAAACGTTCAGTGGCCGAAGTAATACCGAAAAGTGTTCCAGAAAATGAAGATGCAACAAGCCAATTTAATTCGAAATTTTCTCGGAAAACCAAAACAAATGATTATCCCGTAAAAAGAGTATGCCCAATCGAATCTTCCTTACAAGTTAGGAGTAACTTGCCGGAACATCTTTTGAAGCATCATAAACTAGAAAAGCGCAAAATTTATTATCAGCTGTTAAAGAGAGCAGTTAAGTATGTTGAACAAGCAGTTCCAAAAGAAGTTGTACATTCTCCAAGAAAAATATTTCGCAAGTTTTCAAAACGTTCTGGAAAGTCGTCAGATGAAAATGAAGCCAAAGCAAATAATATCAATATACATTGCAATATACATCAATATACATCTGATGGCAAGTTACGTTCCATGATCATAAGCCTACGATTAGCTGGTGCCGGTATCAATCGAAACCCTTGAACAAGCTTCCATTAACATTGATGGTTGCCGAAATTGCCAATCCAAATCACATTCAAGATTGATGAACAGAGACAATTCTATGCCTACAAAAGAAGCCCTTAGTCATGGATTTTCTAACTTGCGATTACGTCCCAAGCGAAAACTAGAAGCGACTACTGAAAAGTTTGGAACAGATTCGTACATTGATTTATCCATTTCATCAGATTTACATCAAACCAATTCTGAGTCTGCCGTAATGATCACGGGTTCACATTTTAAAGACTTTTCTAAAGGTACTATTAGACAGAATCAAATGAATCCACAAGAAGAGACAGTACAGACAGAACAAGAATGGAATTCAAATACTGGTATCTACAATCTCAAGTTAAGACCAAAAGATAGATCACAAAAAATGCATGAAGGGACGGGAAGTAACTCAGAAATCAATTTGTTCAGTTCAAGCGATTCAACATAAGTTTCGTAGTTCCGACTAAGTCGCTTGGACCAAAAGTCACTGCTCTTAACAACAGACTTGTAAGTTATATGGGTGGCCCAGATAGAAAAAAAGAACGTGTGAACGTAGAAGCTGGGGAACTGCGCAGGATGTTAGCATCCGTGAACGTCAAAGATGATATTAGCGTTATTTTTCAAGACAATGAAAGTCACTTTAGAGAGCAGTATGTCGTAGACTATTGTCATGAAAAAGGAATCAAAGCATCAAGCATAAAAAAATACCTTTTCACTTTGAGGGAATTTTGTGAATTTTTGATGGTTGAAAGAATTGCAGTTAACAATACCTCTCAGAAAGATATAAACACCATGGTTGAGAAGATGAAGCAATGGCCTCAAAATTACAAACGGCATGAGAGATATGAGAGAATGATCACTGAAAACGCTAGTTGATAAAAAACAAATCATTACTTACAATACCGGTGAAAACGCTAAGAAGGCATTAGAACTTTTAGAAATGATGTCTAAAAACTAAACTTGTCGGCTAACTCAAACGGAATATTGCCTGATTAGAGATCATCTGTATACGATTTTCCACTTTTCTATTGCGCAGAAATCCGGAGTTACAGCGAACATGAAAATGAGTGAATATCAGCAGGCAAAAGTCACAGATGGTGTTGTGATGATAGATGTTTGGGATCACAAAACAGCTGCGCATTACGGGCTAGCTAAGGTAATTTTGAGCCCAGAGAAATTCAAACTACTGAAGACGTTTGTAGACATTGCAAGACCACAAACCAACCCAAAATCTGATAATGTTTTCTTGAGTTGAGCTGGAAAGAAAGTGTCATCAGAAGACATTAGCAAATGGCTTCATCTTTCGTGGGAGCGGGCAGGAAACTTTGAGAACAAATCAATTCCAAAGAATCTTTCTGCCAATATCATCCGGAAGTCTGCAAGTACTGGATTAAGGAAAATAGATAGTGCACATATCAAAGAAGCGGCTAATGTCATGGCACATAGCAAGAGGGCAGCTGACGACCACTATTATTTGAGACAAATGGAGAAAGATTCCATCATTGGGCTGCTACTGTGACTGAGTTATTTCACGGTAAAGAAAATAGTATTAGCTCAGAACTTCAAAGAACACCAAAAAAAAGAAAGCTGTGGTCTGAGGCTGAGGTTGACGAATTAAACAAAATGTTTGACGGGGATAGAATTGATTACAACACTGTGAAGGAAAAATGTAAATCATCATACAATAAAGCTTCACCTAGACAAATATATGACAAACTGCGTCGAATTAGTCCTGAAAAGGTTCAGATTTCACCATTGAAAAGAACAAGTTTATTTCAGACCTCAGATCTGTTTAGCTTTGAAGAAATAAGGAAGAGAACTTCTTAAAGGTGGACCTTTGACAGCCAAAAAATCAACAGTGAATTGCTATCTTTTACAAAAGTTTACCATTCCTCAATTACGCACTCGGGTTAACTACGAGTGCGCAAGTAATTATTCAAAATTTGCAAAATATATTTTTGACTGATTATTTCATCGATATTTCTCTGAAACGTAACTTCTACATTGCCGGTTTCCATTTTTTATAGAACAAAGAAACTGATCTGAAGATACCAAGAATAAGATAAGCTGACCTAAAGTTTCCTGTTCATTATTGGCATCAATGCATCAACGGATTTTGTGCGATTGCTGTTATGGTTCAGTTCGAGAAACATTCTTCAGTTTTTATTAATACGCTTGATTATTGCCTCTTTCAATAAAACGCCCTGTTGAGGTGTTTAAAGCTGATTCTCTTTCATAATAGTCCATAGCAATGAATCAAGCATTTCCTGTGCTTTCTGATGTTCTTTTGAATTTTTTGTTTTATTTAATGGTTTTTACGCTTCAGTTAAAGAATGCATATTTCGTTGCCTACGCTGATTTTGTTACGTAAGAAAAAACATTCCGTTGTAACTACTGCAAAGGATCTTATATGTACATTTGGGTTCCAAAATTTACTATATCATTATATGTATTGCTGATGCTGCGACCTTGTCAAATTGAAATCACTTGCAAAATTGATTGTAGCTGATGACGTCTTGCGTAGTCGGAAATAGAAAGTTTCTCTTTTTCTGACTACGCAAGACGTCATCTATGTGCATAACGTCAACTAGGGAATTTAACATTGTGCTTTGTTGTTCAACTAAAGGGTAAAAAGTGAATTCCAAAATTGGAGTTGCATTTGATATCACGTAGAACTTTCTGTTTTTTCTGTGTTTTGTATTTTCTTATTCACTGTTAATGTTTATTTAGGGAAGCTTTTTCAGGTTTAATAGAGCTGCTATCAATGAACGTTGCATGGAAGGTCTTGGAATGTTTAAATATCCTATTTGTACTGTGGAAGCCGCGCGTCACCCGCGTCACCTCACTCTTAAGAAAGGGTACGAAATTTTCTTTGAGGGTGATTCTCAGGCGCCGTTCAGTAGCTGGGTTGCGGGAAAAATTCTTTTCAACCTAAGGTATGACAAAAAACGAGCCCATTGTTGTTATAAAACATTTTTTTTAGTTCCTCTTTGTTTCCATTTAATCAATTATCGAAAATAATCCAAGAACCCAACAATAATCGTCAGTTAACCAGAATGACACAGTTGAAAAATGACAGGACATTTTAGCCTACTTTACTGTAATCTAGATTAGCATACGAAATACCAGCAGATTCCAGACTGTGTATGTTGACAGAACAAAAATTAATTTATCTATCTAGGGAAGTAAGTGTAAGAGTAAGGTATGCTTAATTTTTTCAAATGATTGTTCAGTGGTGGTTCTTTGGTTAGTACCTTCGAGTGAAAACGCTGCGAGCTATGTACAATCTCTAGTCATGTTACCTGGATACTCAACTCCGTGACGCTTTAAAAGCAGCACGTCCACCCTCTTTGCAGCGATAAAGTAGTGGTTAGCAGCTTTGAGTGCGACCGCTGTGACCCGTGTTTGAGTCCAGTCATGTCGTATCTCGATACTCCACTCCGATGCGCTTCAAAACCAGCGTATCAGCCCATTGGGAGCCATTGACTGACTGTGCACTGGCCTTGGGCAAATTAGAAAAATGTTATACGTATTTGGTACGTTAGCTTAGTTGCAAGTCGGTGGGCGGAAGAACCAACCGTTACGGTCCCAAGAAGTAAAACCCCAGTTACTCACTTAGTTGCTTACCTTAGGAGCGCCATCGGAATGCACACTGACCTGCTATACGTGTGCTAGGCGGTTAGTCACCTACTTGTTGGAAGAGCCTCTTTTTGCGATTGTAAGCCCAAGGGCTAAAAACTCTCGGTTACTTACTTACTAGAACTTAGGAAGTTTTTAATTAAGTTTTGTAAGGTTTGTAATCGGTAGGTATATGCAATCTTGAGTATCAAAACAGTGAGATAACTCGTTTTTACATGATTCCGCATCTAAATTGGTAATAGTTTTTATGCAGTTATTAAGACCTTGAATCGGGTCAATTAGCTTTACTGGGCTAAATTTGTTCATGTTATCAATCGTTTGGGATACTAAACATTGTTCGAATTAAGCAGTGGTAGTGAATGGCTTTTTGTATTTGGTATACGAATTTAAATGCACCAATTTAGAACGGTGTAAAATGCCGCCAAACTCAACACAATTAAGGTGAAACGCAATCTACAGATTTAGTCAATTAATATTACATTAGTCAATTATTATTAAATCGGCAAACGGCTAAAGAAAAAATTGTCAATTAATATTTTGTTGACTCAACAATTATGTTCCGTCAGTTGTTGACATGAGCCAAAACTTAAATTCAAAGTAACTGTAACTATCTATACATGACTCATTTCAAGAAAATTTCTTCCTTGTGATCTGTACTTGCGAATAGCAAAAAATATCAATGTGTAAAACGCTCATGTGGAAGCCGCCCGACAGCCGTATCAAAAGATCGAAAAGGATGTCAAACTATCGTATCGTCAATAATGAATATTCTAATAATAATAATTATTAATAATAATAATAATAGAAATTTCATCGTCCGCTAAGATTCTACCGGTGTACATCAGAATTCCATCGCTGATCTTCGTGAAATTTTTGTATTTTGATCGCGGTAAGAATTGAGTGATCTCTTGGGATGATTTCCTGAAATAATAGTTTTCAGTCGCTGATGACGATAGTTGAAGAATCGATTGTCAGAAACGTTTTTGATCCTGTCCTTACTCGGTTCACCAAGATGTAGATATACTTGTAGACAAGTGCCATGATACGAATCGTTGTAGTAAATCGATGCCGATTGGGATCCAGAAGATATTTCGAAAACTTGTACCTTTCTGATTGTACTCCCTCAAGCGATTCAATGTGGTAACTTTGAACGATACTCTTCTCTTTGTTGACCTCAGCGATTTGTTGGTTTGACAGCTTCAAATCGTCCACAGATTGTATTGGAAAGGATATTTTCGGTTGCTTCATCCATTCGTGTCCATTGATCCAGGATGATGACTGATCAATGTCTTTGAAGGTGACGCATCTTCTTGTACCAAGGTCTGCAAGATTTTGATCCGAAGGAATATAGAACCACTGTTCCTTTTCTGTAAAACGTTGAATCTCCAAAATGCGACTTCGGACGAACTTCTTCAATGGTTTCTCGTCGTTGACGATCCAATAGAGTGTTATCTGGCTATCTGTTAGCTTGATTGAAGTTTTGTGAAGCTTCTTCAAAGATCGTCTTACAACTTCACCAGTATAGGCGTTGACCAGGGCTGCAAGTAGCTCGGCTCGAGGAAGCGTGTAATCTTTTGGCACCACTTTGGTTCTCGCAAAGATTAGTTGAGAAGAAAATTTTCCATTTGAACGGGGAAAGCGAACGTAGATGGCAGAGCATATTAGCGATTGTGAAGCATCGCCAAAATCAATGGTATCAACTTCAAGACAGGAAGCATCCGGAGGTATGACAGCACGTTTGAACCTGACGTTAGCGATCTCTTGCATCATCTCGAAATGATCCAACCAAACTGAACGTAAGTCATCGGGAATTTGATCGTACCAGTCAAGGTTTCTCAGCAATAATTCCCTTAAATCGAGTTTGAACGTTGCGACTATTGGAGCGATTCTGCCGGTTAGGTCGAAGATTTCGGCTATCTTTGATACGCAATGTCGTCGTGTGAGTCGAACGGGCACGATGTTGTCGGCAGAAGTTGATTTCCTGCCTCTGCGTTTCTTTGAGAAATTCAGTTGCGAGATGTTTATTGCTAACTCATCAGATTTTGGGTACCACATCATTCCTCCGACGCCAATTGTGTTCCCGTCGTCCGAAAGATGCTCTGGTGGATCGGATCCGGAGAATGTGAAACCTTTTAAGTTGAAGTTGCCATGACTCAAGACGAATTCGATTTCATCAGCTCTTTGGTGTGCTTGCGCATGTGATGATTCACCGGTCATACAATCATCAACGTAAGTGTCGTCCTGGATAATTTCGTTGACTTCAGGGTATTGATCTTTAAACGAAGAAGATACTGATCGTAGTCCATGCTCAGCTTGATTGCCACTTGATCGTATACCATACATCAATGTTTTGATGACTTTTTCGCGTGGTATCTTGGTCGGATCGAGGTTCTCTTGCCATATGTATCGTTGATAGCACCAGTGTTTTTCATCTAGTCGTATGGTGTTATACATTTTTCGTACATCTGTGTGCATGGCGACGGGATGAGTTGACCAACGAATGAGTATCTCTTGTAGCTTATTAAGACTGTTTTTTCCTTTCGCCAATAAATCGTTGAGGCTAAAACCAGATGGCGTGGGATGCGAAGCATCATACACGACTCTGCATGGTGTGGTGACTGATGTTGTTTTCCAAACGACTCACCATGGTATGAAGTTGTGGACTGTTGAATTGTGCAGCATCGATTGCTGTTCAGGAAGAAGATTCTCAACGTAGTCGACGAAACCGAGATCTTGTAGCTTTGATTCTGACGCGATGATCTCAGCTTTATCTTTTGGCGAATCGTTGAGTTTCCTGAGTTGCTGAAAGTAGATCTTCAGAGCAACGTGCTTATTCGGTGCTAATTTTGTGACTGGATCAGCAATGAAGGGTAACGTAGCTGTAATCGTCTTTGTGTGATGGTCGATCTTCACGGAAGAATCAATGATATGCTGTTCGACTTCCTCTCTGATGCTGACTTCTTCTTGATGTTTCGAACTCTTACATTCTTTGCAGTCTCTGCACTTGACACAACGGTACGTGATGGTTGAACCAGCATTTTTCGTCTCTTCAAAGTCTTTGATGTGACGGACAGGATAGGTTGACAAGTAGTTAACGTCTGGAATGACTCTGATACCCATTCTGTATAAGGAGAACTGCTCGCTGAAGAAACCAAGATATTTCGTTTGATTGAAGTATGTTTGATGGATCTTGGTGAATATCTCGTGGGGTCCACCGATGACTCCACGACCACCATGTTGATTATTGAAGACGGATTCGTAGATACTTAATCCAGAAGGTAGTTGGTAGATGAGTCTTGGATGATATCTTAGATAGCTAATACCAATCATAAAATGTACATCACCACCGACATATGACGCGGGTTGTGGGAGCTGAGATGAATCACCACCAGACGACTTAAAGCTTTTTACGATGTCGTTATATACGTCAGTAAGCGGATAGTCTGGAAACGTTGTTGTTATTGAATCCAATGATATACCATTGAAGGAAGCAATTGCACCATCGTGAGTTGGGATCTTGACATTGCAGGCACCGAACGCTTGCAATGATGTTTGACGAACTCCTCCAACTTGAGTGACCCTTGATGAAATTTGCGTTGCTTTTGATGAGAGCGACTGGATAGCAGAACGTTTCACAATAACATCACTACAACCAGAATCAAAGAATATCGTGTAAGGCTTGCTGTCAATTGATATCGTTTGAAAGAGATAAATTCCACGTTCACCGTCGGACCCTTGTTCAGTGATTTGATGGCTGGTCTTGAATGCTTCGTGTACATGAAATGATAGGCTGATATTCTTTGAAAACGATGGAAGATTTGCATTTCTGATGCATCGTTGCTTGTACGTCGACAGAAGGTCCTTGTTGTTTTGATCATCCTTGTGTTCGTGACAGACGAGGACGTGCTTCTTTGTAGAATATTCCAGATGTGATACATGCTTACATGTAAAGTCTCGTTGACATCTTCCCTCCTTGTGTTTTCCAATTGATGCGTCAGCGCCTGGAAAAAGACATTGAAAGCAGTATCCCTTGTTTTTAAGCAAGGAAAGTCTATCAGCAGGTGTAAGTTCGACGAACTTTTTGCACGTATAGGAATGTAGTAACCTGATGCCTCCAGGACCAAAGGTGGACACATGATCGTCAACGCCTTCTTTGGAATTACAGATGAAACAGGTAGGCTCAGAGGGTATGGTATTAGAACTAGAATTAGAAGAATACCCATACCTCTGAGTCCTGTTTGTCTTGGATGCATCTTGATATTGATTGGTTGTAGGTCGCCTTGTTCCCACCCAACACAATGACGTCTCTATGACGTCATAAATAAGTCCGACCATGACTTTATACGACGTCATTGAAAGGTCATCGTAAGGTTATTTTTGCAACATAAACCGACGTCATATGCTGACGTCCCTCAGACCTATTCATAAGATAGTTTTGTGAGAATGACTCAGCTATGACGTCATAACGACGTCATTACGACGTCTTATGACGCATTTATGACCCCACCGTGACGTTTTTACTGAGATGAGAGATACTTAAACAAAATGAAAAGAAGCGAATTTATAGTTATGGAAGCAAAGATAACAGATTTTTTCATCAGAAATATCTTTCAAATAAATATCATCTCTTAAAATATGTGCTTTATAAATTAAAATACAAAATGATGTAAAAATTAGTGATATAACCATGTTCATAAATACAAGAGATAGAAAAGACTATATCCATAAATTCTCCATTACACTCCTTGTACGTATTAACATTTTGAAGGTCCTTGGACGGTGTACTCAAATGAAGTTACCTTAATGTTGAACATACGACGGGAAAGCTAAGTATGGAAAAAATTTATGGATAGCATGTTAAACACACGAAAACTAAGGAAAGTGTTTTTTCGTTTTATCGTTTCTTTAGTCTTTCAGGCGCGTGCTTCAAAACATCAATAATCGCTTTGTTCACAGCCGCTTCCGTAGATTTTTGAGTTGCCAAAACGCCACCTATAGAAAGAAAAAGCAACAACCAAATTAAAAGTATTCAAAACACAATCCTGTTTAAAGTAGATTTAAAAGCAAAATACTTACCCATGACAATATCGTGAATGGCTAACCCATCAAATTTTCTTTTCTTCTTTAGCCCACAAAGACTATACTCAGATAGTACTTCATCATTAGTTACCCTGAAAAAAAGTGCAGAAAAAAATGCTTGCTTTATTATGTCTTGATTACTCTTAAACTAACAATTAAAAATCAAAGTATTAGCCAGCAGTTAAGGGAAAACCCAGCCCATATTTTGCCCCACACCTGAAGATTTGGTTGGGATGCAGAAACTTTAATTAGATCGTTTTTGTTTCCTTTGCCAATTCAAGGGTCTTGCTGTTATAACATACAGCTGAATACTGACTCTCTCGAGAAAGATACTTTACTTACGATAACAAGATATTTTTTACATTTGCTCTCACATCTTTGCCACCAATTCTGGACACTTTAGAAAGCTAAAATAAAATATATTAACAACATCCTATTAACAAATAATTGTGGGGTGAGTGATATATATCATCCTCTTTAAGGTTAACAACTATCCAATAAAAGAAATCAGTAAAAAATGCAAAAAATAATGAAGCAAATTAACACTACATTCTGCTTACCAAGCTTTGATAGGCATCTCTATCATTTTTCAGGGTTTCATTCAGTTGAATAAAATCGTCAATTGTATGGCACTTCTCAATGAAGGTGTCAGCAGAATTCTGATTATTTTTTCTTAGCCCTTCATTTACAGTATTCAAGATTTCTGATAATGCATATAGAACTTTTCGTTGGAATTCTAGAGTTAAGTGATGGGATTTCCATTAACAAGACAATGAACAGATATTAACAGTAATAAATATCAATTTATACATACCATCAGTAGTCAAGGGATATCGGTCCTTATTTCCACTAGACTTTGTCTTTTGACTTTTTGGTGGTGAGCTGGATGCTCTTTTTCTATTTTGGATAATAGATAACAAAGAAGAGCTAGAAGCATCACTTGCTCTGCTGAATGAGTTCGAACTTTGTACAGGTGAAGTTTCTCGACAAGGCTTTTTTGTTCTTGGTGATCTTCTGGGAGAAGATGCTCTTTTTCTATTTTGGATAATAGATAACAAAGAAGAGCTAGAAGCATCACTCGCTCTGCTGAATGAGTTCGACCTTTGTGCAGGTGAAGTTTCTTGACAAGGCTTTCTTCTTCTTGGTGATCTTCTGGGCGAAGAAAAGCCAGTTGAGACTGGCGAACATGAACTGTCCGAATCAGATATTATTTCCCTCCTTGATCCTAAAAAAAAAAAAAAATAGTAAAATAATGTTACGTATTTATCAATAATTTGATCATATTTTAGTTCGAAGTTAACCGGACTGACTTTTATGCCCACTGCTTTGGTGACTTGATCCTTTACTTGTTGTCTTTGCATTGGGTGTTGATGGCAGAGAGTCTGAAATTGTAGGTGACAATGAAAATAGAAGTAATCTCATAACAGCTTTAAAAACAATCTAGAGACAGACTATTCCAATTAGCATTTTAAATCGGAAAATCTAATGATGCATCCAAGCAAAGTATTTCGATTCCCACACCTAAATTATCAACATTAACTATAGAAACATTTTATCCAATTTTTATATGAAATTTGAAATTAGTCCAACCTAAATTCATTATTTCAAGAGTATAATTTCTTACATATTATATGTAGTGTAAGTATCTATTGAAGTATAACAACTTACTACTTATAAAACTTCTTTCTATTGAATTCCTTCCAGATTTTGAACGTGGTGGCGTAGGTAATTTGATATCTGAAATGTCAAATTTCTTATGCAGTTACGACAAATTATGGGGGCAACTTTCTTTTTTTTATACCTGTTGAAGTAGTTTTAGTTTTCTTCACAGACAAATGTTCATCACAGCTTGAAAACTGGTAATCACAAACCAGATCGTAGTCATCTAAACAGTTTAATATTAAAAACAAAAAGAACTATTTATGAAAACACACCTGATTTACAAGTTAAAACTCCAGCCAACACTTACCATCTTGAAAAGCAATGTTTCTAAGTCTTCACCACGTGCGCGAACCAGAATGAACCGTGTTAGTTATTTCACGGGGGTAAACAAAAATCATGTGATGCGTTTAAGAAACAAATTAAAACGTTGAAGGCTCTTTTCATGATTATTAAGATTTTAAATTTAAACAGATAGAAATAAGCTTTTAGTATTAAACTTTGACGAAAAAATGACAATAAGAACAAGTATGTAATTAATATATTTACGCCCTGGTTAGAGTGTGTCATTTTAAATAATGACTTTAAATTAAGTTTGTATCAAAGTAGACAATAAAAATAATGGTGATACTGTATGGAATAAATAATATGTGAACTAACATTTCGAAATTTGGCAACGATAGGCCATGCATTTTTAAAGAAAATTTTAAACAAGGAGGCGCGTAAAGAAACTCAGCAAAATGGAGGAGAATAGAAGAAAATCGGCGGAAAAAATACACAAGAAGACTCGGCGAACACAAGGTAAATCCGAGACTTTTAATGAGTTTGGCATGAGTTTTGTGTGCGGAATTTCACTTATGTATACTGAAAGTAGCTATAGGGCAAAAAGCAAGCTCCAAGTGTTTCAGGAAAGGAAAAATGCTTGAAGAAAAACATGTTATCTATATTTTGCCTTCCTTATTAATAATCCCACGTTTAGTTGTAATGATACCCAAGTATTTTTGATGTTGTATTACTTTTACTTTCATGTAAAATAAGAAATGAGACCTAACTCGCATATTTACTGCACATAAAACAAGTTTTTTCATTGATTTGATACTCAATCAAAATCATAGAATTATTAATGTGATTATTTATATCTTTCATTTGTTGTTATTGAATATCTATGAAAAATTTTGCTGCTTCTCTGCCTTTTTTTATTTCAGGGACCATCAAAGAGTGAGGTTGCATGAAAAGAAATATTTACGCCTTGAAAACCATCATTATGGAAAAGTCAAAAAAGTCGAATAAAAAGTTTTGAAAAATCTTGTTATATAGCTGGCACAAGAATTCAGATTTATTCCCAGTACGAAGCAATTCTGTGAAGTCTACTGTGATGTCTTTCAAATGTGATGGATGATGGCACACTCGAAACGAAAGTCGAAGTTTCTTACACATATATTTTTTGCAACTCTCATAGATATATTATACAATTATTATACATGTTATATATCATAAAAACTACTGTCGTTTCCCCAAGCTTTCAAGATTTCTTTTCTCCATCAGGTTTTTGTGGTAAGAACGATGATATTGAGGGAAGTCTTCAAGTGTTATATTAAAGGTCAAAATACACAATCTGATTTTACATATATGATTTTACATACTCGTTTGACGGATGGAAAAAGTCATATATGTAATAGTAAAATACATGATCTGATTTTACGTATATGATTTTACATACTCATTTGATGGATGGAAAAAGATCATATGTAACAGTAAAATACACGTAAAAAGTTTTTATTTGATACTAATATACTCTAGGGAAATCTCAAAAAGTTCATTCAAACCTCTAGACGCACTCTGATTGGTTGAAATTTGTTTACAGCTGTAAAAAGTCATATATGATTTTTTAAAAAGTAGAAGACCATCCTACTTTTTAAAAGTCATATATGTTAAGTCATAAGAGCAAAAGTCGTATGATTTTTTAAAATACACGATCTGTAAAAGTCATATATGATTTTTTATATAATGTAAAATCATATATGTAAAATCAGATTGTGTATTTTGACCTTAAGCCTGTGTTTTCAATTCTATGGGTTTTTACTGCACTTGAAAAAAGAAAAAGTTATCTTTTTATGGTAGAAGAAAATGTTTTTCATGTTCCTCAAAGCCTTCTGATGTTTTTGCCACATACATACACAATATCCATGATTTCACTATTTATCTTTAGTTTTCCTCTAAATCCTCCAATATATTTCAGTGTAATGTGCAACGTAGTCCATTGTAATTAAATTGTATTATTTTATCATTCTCTATTTTGATATTTTTTGTATTTAATTTGTAACGTTTTACTATTCATATATTCACTATTTATTATTTTTTAATTTACTGTTTATTTTTGAAGTTCTAATAAATGAAACCTTGCTATAATACACGATGTGTCTTTTTTTAATGATTTTGTGTATATTTTTTTAGTAACGGCCCCAAAACAAAAACATGCTTTCCCCTGTATTTTTCTCCTTTAACATTTCCTCGTGATTGTTCCTCATGAAAAACTTTTCATTATTCTGAAAGTACTGAAACATTCTTAGAAAATCTTAGAAAATAATTGCCTAATAAAATGATTGCCTAAATTGCTCAACTACACGAAACAATGGTACCTTAAGGGGATTAATTTTCGCGGGAATTTAATTTCGCTATTAATTCAAAAATTCGCGAAACTTGCGAAATTTAACTCCGTAGTTCGGAAGAACCATGAAGTGAGGTTACGAAGTCGTCATAACCATGACCTTCATACGTAAGTCATCATTTCGCCGCCTTGCTGACGTCATATTAAATGACTTCCAATGACGTCATGAAAAAGTCATAGGGATGTCATATGACTTCATGACCAAATTAAGACGTTATTGAGACGTCATAATGACGTCATGTGTTTGGTGGGTTGTTGACTCATTTTGACCATGAGCTGACATCTTCACGATTAGTTTCTGTTGTTGGATGGCCAACTCATCTTCCAGAAATTTGCACAACTTGGACTACGTTTCTTCTGGAGTAAGATTATCGTATGAAATATGAACAAGCCACCTTGACAGCCTTGCGTCCCCAAGTAGATGGTATACTTTTTGGATTGCACCACCATAGTACAAGTAGTTTTCGATGTCGTGCTTCTTTGCCAATGATGTGAGATCTTTGATCATGTTGATGATGTTGCTTAACGAGTTGACGATTGAGTCAGTATCTTTCGAACTATAAATTGGATTTGTCGAGCTCAATTGATTTATCTTCTTCTGAAGCATCAGCATCACATCACCATATGCAAGCTTCAATCTTGTCCATATCTCTTCAATGTTGTCGATCGTTCTGACGCAACTGAGAGCAGGATCTTTAAGATAGTTATTTTTTAGCAGTTCAGCAAGGAGATGTTTAGGCGTGGTTCGAAGGTAAAGCTTCTCAAACTTCGATTTGAATGTGTAGAAATCCACCGAATCTTGATGACCAGAAAATCTTTCAAGTTTGATGTTTAGAGTTGATTCTGAAAAGAGTTTTTGTTTATACACCTGATGCTCTTCGATCTCAGAGTTCAGCTTTTCTGTGTAACTTGATCTGCTTGAGATAAGACACGTATACCTTTCATTGAGATGATGACAAGCACTTTGAACATCAGGATTTGTCGTCGTCTTGGTGAGAATAGTTTCAATCCTCTTGGATGTTTCGTTAATCTGAGATGTGGTCGACGGAAGATTGTTTCTGATCTGCACAAGTTCTTCATCAGTTAAGTCTTGAGGATTACGAGCGAATTCTTTAACGATGTCTTCGATAGAACGTTTTGTGTCCTCGATCAAGAACTGATGAGATTGGAGTTTACGTATCTCGTTGTCACTTGCTTGTTTCGTTCGTAGGAGGTTTGCTTTCACTTTCAAATCGTTGATTTCCTTAATATACTCTTTGATTAACTGTATGGCAGCAACGATTTGCATTGTAAGTTGTTTGTCAGGCGTTTGAGTTTGGAGAACAAGCTCGTTTGTTCGAATAGACTTTCGTAAGTCTGTTAACTTTTCCACTGTCGCAGATAGATCGACTCCACTGTGGATTGGATTTTCTTCAACAATGTCGTGGACCTCCTGAATCATCACTTGGGTTTCTATCACAGTCGATGATGGCATTACGTCTAACGATAGTTGATCGAGTTGGGCTGAAAGATCTTGAAGTTCGGTTTTCTCACCAGTTGAGTTGAAAATGGTATAATCGAATCTCAATTTGATACGTTTTGACATGTGATTATTGCTTAAGATTGAATTGATGTGATAAATTGATATCGAATTGAATGGATCTCTGTTTGAATGTAGCGGTATCACTTCTCACGAAAAAGAGACAGGTTTGGAGCATGTATTGAGTTTACGTTCAAACTGAAATCACAATGAAATAAATACAAGTAAATTTAGTAAAAACTACATATAACTGAAACAACAGAAAGAAGAAGGAAAAGAACAAAACCAAAACCTACCAGCTGGCCAAGTATCGCTAGTGATACGCTATATGTAATTGAATTGAGTTGATTTGAAAAATGTGTAGAAAAATGAGAAAAACGTTGAATATATAGTGAAATAAACTAAACACCCTAGAGACATCAACTCAGTAAATGACAAAATAATTACTAAAAAAATTAAAATTGATTTAAGATAAACTGAATGCACGAGAGAAACAAAACACTGAGACGCATTAAAAAACAAAAAAGAACGTGACAATTACATTAAATATTTTTGTGTGTTTTTTTTATATGAATAGGCGATCGCCTTACACCATTGCCAGTTCAATCTCCAGATATAGATTTCAATTAACTATCCTATTGCTATGTTTAATTGATAATTTAAGCTTGTAAACAAATTAAGAACCGATATCTCCGAATGTTCTTATAATCAGTTAAATCGCACTGTTTTCCTTCACCAATGCGCTATTTTTTCTTATTATAGATCTAAAGATCGAGCTACAAAATGGATAATTTGATGCAGCGATTACAACGGATCTCACTAGACGATTTACAAGACAGCGCAACACAACCAGAAAAACAGGTTGCAAAGAAGGACATTCCAACCAGCGCTCACACTTTATTATCATGTGTGCACGGAAGAGATCGTAGAGAAGAGAGGCAGATCGGTAAGAGAGATTTACAGGCTGCTGTAAAGTATGGAGTGAAGCGATTGAGTCCTGTGTCGGATAAAAGAACTGGAGAAATTCGTTGGAAATATACCTATAAAGATATTGTTTACATCACAGACATAACAAGTCGTGTGGAGATTACATCGTGGGTTAAACCTATTGTCCTCAAAGAAGCCTACGTTACCCCAGAGGATGTTGAGATCCATGATAAACTGAGTCTGAAGTTGCGTCATTGTGGAAATTTACTAACATCACATACTGTTTTCATAGTAGATCAAAGTGGCTCAATGAACAACCATGATGTGGATAACTTTAAGACTCGTAGTGACGCTGTTTTCGGCACACTTGCTTTGGATTACATTGGAAAACAGATAGATCAGAATTCACTTAGTCATACTGACTGTGCATCATTGATTTTTATGAGGGATGATGCAGAAGTGGTATTCTCGAGAGAGTCTATCGACAACGTGCTATACAACAAGCTTGTGAATCAAATCGATAGGAGAGCTGCGGGCCATGGCAACTACTTGCCAGCCTTAAAGAAAGGTATTGAGCTGCTTGATAAAGATGTGAACAATCCAAATTGTTCACTCTTGATCCTGTTCTTATCAGATGGGCGTCCATCAGACTGTGATCTTAGAAAGCGGTTTGAGGAGATGGTGTTTATGACAAAACTTGAAACTTGTATGGCAGACATGGCCAAAAAATTTAGAGACCGTCTAACATTTGGTGCTATCGGCTTCAATCGCAACAGTAATGAATTCTCAATTTTACAAAGGATGACAAAGGTTTGTGAAGAACATGGAGCTAATTCCACTTTCCAACATGTGAAGGGTGATCCGGAGAGTTTAAGTATCGCTGTTTCTACATTGACAAATTCTATGGTTCAATCAAGAACTACACTCACTGAATTAGCTGGTTCAAAACGTCAGACTGTTCGTAATGTAAAACATGAGAAGATAAGACTGCCAGTTGGTCTGTATCCTGATCCAAACGAATGGAACATCATGTATGTTGTCAAAAATCGATTGCAACGCTCCTATTGGAATCGGCAAATTGGAGATTGGTACTATAAAGATGTAGAAAGTGGTGTTCGAGGAATTGCAATTAAGAAAAGTTATTTTGATGAAGGAGCAGAACGAATGATTTTCTTACTTCGTAGGTTGGGAGTTGATAAATATGGAAAAGATATTTTCCTTTCTGGAGATTTTGTTGCAAAGGAATGCAAGTATGTTGAAGACGAGTGGTTGAAATACAGCTTTCATACAACATTCTACACAACGCAAATGACAGCGCAAGAAATTGCAGATAGATTTAACGCAAAGATCTCTGAAACAAAGAAACTCCATCCTTACATCAGTGTTGCAGAAATCACCTTCCTTGAGTGTTGGGTCTACACCTTTTATCCAACGCTGGAGCCAAACAATCAAAGAGGTGTTTTGTGTGAAAAATACATTGACTCAAACAAATACACTAAATGGAATAGCAACAATGGCTATGTTGTTGGAGATCAGGGACTTGCCATGAAAAACAATCTTGCTGGTATTAATATTGCACCCATGCCGCTTGACGCGATCCTGGAAGACTCATCTGAAGAAGAATCGGAAAATGAGTCAGAGAGTAATGTTAATCCAATCACGAGTTTGATAAAGTATCCTGTTACCATTGCTGATTATCCCCAATGTTTTTCACACTTCTCGTATCGCCACACTGGAAGGAAGATGTTGGTTTGCGATTTGCAGGGAGTTTTGGATTCATCAAAGCAACCTCCTTTGTATGAGCTTACAGATCCAGTTATCCATTATTCGCAACGTAAGCAAGGAAAGCGTAAGTTTGGAAGAACCAACCTTGGAGACCGTGGCATCAACATGTTTTTCAAGACTCATAAGTGCAACAACTTATGTGTACTTCTTGGCCTTACCTTCTAATTCCTGAAAACTTTTGCCTTTATTATAAAGTTAATGCTTTTTTCGGTAGTTTGTCATATGAGAATAGTAGCTTCACTTGAATTATTTAGAGTATTTGATAAAATGAGTCAAAGAAAGTCTTATACTGTAGTAGAAATCAATATTTTCCTGATTTTCTTTTGGGCGTTTATAACATATTTTTTGCAGTATTTTATCGTTATTGCAATTCTCAGTTTGTGTGCTATAGATGTTTCGAAAAGGACATATTTTAAATGGAATCTTATTAGCACCATATTCTATTGAAGTAGTCTGCATATGGTTTTTAACTAATATAAATACAATTACATGTGGTTTAATCACGCGAATGTCAAGGTCACCACAAATGAAACCAAAATTTACCAAGCAAATTGTGTTTACATGATGTAAACGTAAGATTTT
>BQMF02000825.1:0-88602 GCA_027922465.2 Turritopsis dohrnii | reverse complement strand
AATCAACCAGAGTTATGATGTTCCGGGTGAATTTCCACCTTCAGATGGTAAAAGACAAAAATTACTCGAGTGTGTCTTAACTGGAAATAGCAAGCTATACTTAGGGAAAATGTACACGGAAGAGCAAATTAACAAACTCAAAGATGAAGAGGTAGAAAAACTTTTTAGTATCTACGAGGCTAAACTATCAGGTCAAATGGTAAAATCCTTGGGGAAATCACTGATACGTATTTATTCCATGGGGGCTTGTGCAACGTTAGGAATAAACAATCAAGAAGCGCTGAGCAATGACCTGGAAATGACCCCTTCTTAAACTCTGCCCTTCAAAGATTTACATGTGACTTATATTATAAATTCGGCTCATTATTAGCACCACTCAGTGTTGGACTTATTACCGGGAGGCATTATATCAATGAAAGGAATTTAAATAAATCCGATGATAATATAAATACAGTAGATAATAAAAATGTCAGAAGAACAGACTCCCATTCAAGTGACAACGAAGAACCCAAAAAAGGTTGAAGCGGGTAAGAAGTTGGCGGAATACAACCGTAAAAAACGAGAACAATTAAAACAAGTGTCACCTCAAAAAGAAATGGAGAAGCCTGAGGACTCTCTCACCAAACCAAATGAACAACCATGAACTACACCTATGGTGTAGGTGGAATAATAGCTCTCGGTTTAGTTGGTGGATTTGCTTATTTTGTGTATAAAAAGAAAGAGCAAATATTACCCCGTGGGTCACCATCCACCCCCCTTCCACAAAAATCTAAAATACCAGTGAAAATCAATAAACATGAAATGGAATAAAAAGAAAAAAATGTATATATAACAAACATGGACAAGAAAAGTATCGTCAACGATTTATATCACGCATCAGTCGTCTGCGTTTTCGCTATCGGCTACTCTATGCTAGGAAAAAAGGTGTTAAAAATGACACCTCCCTCTATTCAAAAGTTCGACTTGGAAGATACGGGAAAACTAGTTGCCATTATCGCCGCTAGTGAAGTGACAAAGGACTACTTAATCAAACAAAAGATTTTGCCTGAAAATATCAATATCTAAATATGGCTTCTATCGCAATGATGTTGGGTGGAGCTTTGGCTAACGCTTTGGCTTTCACAGGATCAAGCTATCTGTTTTCAAGTTTATCCAAAGACAGAATCGATAGGAAAGAAAACGTCATGATTGGCCATAGAAAAATTACAAAAAGCACAGATTGAATGGCAGCAAAAACGACAGGAAAGGATCGATTTCATCAATAAGCAGCTATGCTCGAAAAGAAGGCTGATTCAAAATTCGTAGAACTAAATGATGCAATGAGAGAGTACAATAGTGTTTAGTAATCATCTTGAACCGCTACCACGAGAGCCTGTATTGAGCGACTTTTATACACCGAGTCATGATCAACATGAAAGAGAATTGGCTTTTATAGCTCTGAGTATGCTCGGTATTGGTGGAATTGTGTGGTATTTTGAAAGATGAAGACCATCAACAAAAAATTATGTTACACGTACGTGTAACATATACACTTTCAGATGGTTACCGTCTAGTGACAAGGTACGTATAGATCATCCATCCAACCCCTACAATCAGAGCCCATAAATTTTGACTAACCAACCTACAACTTCTTTTGCTCTGTCAATATCCACGATACGATAGACCCAATTATTCCGGTAAAGCCTCTGCCGCTTTAGATGCTAATCTACCTAGAAGTGATGCTAACGCTTTTAGTTTATTTTTTATCCATTCCTTTCCATCGTCCTTTTTATCATCAGGATTTTGTGTGACTTACTGAGCTTCCACCTGCTGATGGTAACAAAGCTTCCACAAGACACCGATAGCCATACCAAACGCTGTCAGAATGCTAACGATTGTTATACCTTGTTCGCGGAATAGTGTTCGTATCCTTTCACCTAATGAGGTATCTTTGTCGAGGACTTTAGCAATGGTTTCTTTGATGCTCGTAACTTGACTGTTTAATTTACCTTTGAGAATATCAATGTTCTCTTTCCTAGCTTTCAACTCTTCACGTAATCCCTCCATTCTCTTCAACCTCTTTTCGTTGTTCGTCCGTGTATGTCGCATCATTTTCCATTTCTTCCAACTTGTTTTTCTCCTTATCGATATGCTGTTCTATTCGAACCTTTTTGCACCTCTTCCTGAAGACCTCCTCGTATGTTTCTCAGCGCTTTATCCAATCCTAACAGCTCACGCACAGGATATTCAAATAGATCACCGGTCTGAGTTGTTTCATGATCGACCGATTGTTGTCTAAGCGTTGAAATTAAATCTTCCGTACTGTTCACCACATCACCAGACATATCTTCCAACTCTACATCGGTTGCTGTTGTGATTTTAGATGTCGAAGGAAGCTCTTCTGCTATTTTATTAAGTACAGCTGCCTGTCTGGCTGAAAATTTGCTCTTAGGTATATCATACCCTAAACTACGTAATCTGTTCTTACCCAATATGTCAGCTATAGCACCGGTAGCCCTTAGTCTTCCATTGTTTGTCAATGGTTTGCTACTGTCTTTGTAGTATAATTCACCATCTCTAATTTCAAACTGATCGGTATATAACGTCTCAGGTTTTGGCTGGAATTTTTCGGATAATCTATCATACAGCCCTTCAACTAGTTCTTTCAAAACTCTAGTATTCAGACTGTGACCTCCAAATGATGTTTCTCGTTCACCTGATGTATGTATCTGTGCACCCGTACGGTCACCGGTCGGTATGAGAGGAAACGTCTCATCGGTTGTTTCATCTGTCGTCATACCATGTTCTCCAAAGGATCTAATGTCAATGTCTGCCATTTTATTTATTTATTTAGAGGATAATTTATTATTAATTATGTTATAACAAACCTCTAAATATGAATTTTAAAATTTATCCAAAACTACCCACTGCTCCTGAGGATTTGAATGAGCAGGAAAAGTTTAACGCAAGCGTAATAAATTCTGAGTTTGAAGAGTTGATAAAACTTAAGAACAAGTTTAGCATCAAGCTCAAGAGATACAACAAGGCGATAGAACGATCGATGCTACTAAATGCTAGCTCAAGCGCTATAACCATTGGCTCTGGCATCGGTTCAATTGCAACAGGGGCTACTATTATCGGAATACCTATTTCTGCAGGATTAGGTGGTGTAGCCTTAGCCGGCTCTATCTGTACCGGACTTACCACAGCTGTCATCAAAAGATATCAAAAGAAAGTAGAAAAAGTGATAAAATTATATGATATTGTTACATCCTCAATTTCTGTCTTCGAAACAAGTATCTCACAGGCGCTGACTGATGGAAGGATCAATTACAAAGAATTCCAGGTTTTGCAGGGAACATATTACAAAGCTTTAGAAGGACTCAGTTCTACAGATAGAAAGATGGGTACGAAGCCAAAATCAATTTCAAAAAAGTTTGATGGTAGAACTCCAAAACTTGAAAAAATCCATAAACGAAAATGGTTACTAGGATGTGTGGTTATGTGTTCCTCAATTTGAAAAGTGATAAAGTGATAAATGAAACTGATATAAAGAGATATGATCACAAGTATATATAGACAATGGAATTCCAACAGTTGATACATTCGAACAAACAATCAAAAGCAAAACAAGGAACAAATGGCAGAGATCATAAAGTGGCGAGAGCTACCTGAAAACGTGATTTATCATGTTAAATTTTTTTCTACAAAAGCTATGTATGCAGAGTTGAAAGACGGAGCAGGAAATATATATAAGGTGTGGTTGCCTGAAAGACTTTTCATTGAATTAAATGATTATGGTTGGAGCTCTAGAGAGGCCTTTGTCAGACCGAAAGGTCTCAAACAATCTCAAAAGAATTCAGAAAGACAATTCTTTGATTATGACATTATATGGCGCTAGATAAAATCTCGTCGACTCATCTTTACTTGTTTCTAGTAAAGATACTTTTGTACGATTCACCAACCTTGCACATAATCAGGAGGTAGCTCTGTATCTTCAGGTATTAATATCAGCTCTTCTTTCACAAAAGCTCGTTCAGGTCCATCTTGAAGGTAATACATTACACGGTTACCAGGTTGCTCTATTACCTCACTCAATCTATATGTCTTCTTTGACCATATCCTATCTGTTGCTCTTTTTCGATGGTCTCGTGCTCTTCACCCGGTTGCAATAGATATCTATACAAACCATCTTGAGGTAGCTTCTTCAGGTGGATAGCTCTCTCGTTTAGCGAGAGGCACCTCTTTCATTTAATAGCATCTTTCGGTTTCATACCGATCATCTGAGTCTTCGTATCGTTTAATCTATCCACAAGTTTATACAAATATTTGACCCACGTAGATGATACCTTTTCCGAATCGTTCAGTTCTTGAGCATCTTGTATTTTGAATAAATTTTCAGCAAGTATCTTGTTCAACGCCTCGACAAACGCTGTATGGGTATGCTTATATTTAGTAGTTACTCTTTTAATTTCAACGTTATTCTTCTCCAACAGCTTTGTCACATCGGCTTTGAATTCTGAACCGTTATCACATTGAAATACTTTTGGATAGTTTAAGGGTCCAACTCTATAGATATCTCTTATCATATCGGCAACCTCTTTGGCTTTCTTAGTCTTCAAAGGTCGGGCTACTTTGTAACGTGAAGCAACATCGATACCGGATAAGATGTACTTGTATTTATTACCATATAGCATATCACTAGGCATATACAATATATCAAATTGATGAATCTCATTCGGTTTAGTTACCTCATAATGTGGACGTTCAACATGTTTCGGTGCTGGTAAATGTACTTGCCACAAAGCTTGTTTTGATAGCCACTTCTTAATTACCTTCGGTTTGAACCAAATCCTCTTAGATTGCGAACAGCCTTTTGTCCTTTCCATAAGTTTTGAGGTTGATAATAAATCTCTTGAAGTTTAGTGTCTGACATTTTTATTTATAAACAACGTTTTATTTTAGCTCATTTTGTTAAAAAAATGACATAAAGTGGCTTAAAAGTTTTTATTATCTTTATATAAAGAATAAACATGACCGACAAAACAGAATCAGATTACCAATCAATGACTTATGATATGTTAGAAATTATGTGCATCACGAAAAATAAAATATGTTAAGCAAATGAATAAAGCTAAAATGATTGATGTACTTGAAAAAATGATAAGGATCCATCTTATACTCTCGATCCTGATACGAAACAAGCATTTTATACACGCTATTTCAAACTGGATAAATAACAATGAAGAAAAATATCTCAGATATCGAGAGCATAATAATGAGCAGAAAAAGATGGTTCGGAAACAAAAAAAATTGGCTCGTTCAACCTTGTAGAGGCTGTGTTTTTTGTTACTTAAAATCGAGTAACAAATGTTAACTATATAGTCTGAAAAAATTGGAAATTTCTAAACTACCTTAAAGAATCATGATCACTTAAATATTACACAAATAATAATTATACAATATGACTTCACGAA
This sequence comes from Turritopsis dohrnii, assembly GCA_027922465.2. NCBI lineage: Eukaryota > Metazoa > Cnidaria > Hydrozoa > Anthoathecata > Oceaniidae > Turritopsis > Turritopsis dohrnii. The sequence continues at coordinate 83,146 of BQMF02000825.1, read as the reverse complement.
ATACTGTTGTTGAATTAAAAGCTCTTGCGAGAGAACGCGGTCTACATGGCTACTCAAGACTCAGAAAAGCTGAGTTGATCGAATTATTAGCAAAGCCACCTGTCCAACCTGTTCCACTACCAAGACCTACTAGGTTTAACCGACCTGTTCCACCACCAAGACCTGTTCCATTTATTCCTACCCAACAAGATATGGATTTGTTTGAGCAACAAGAAATGGGAAAATCTCGACCTGTTGTGAAAAGCAAGTTGAATGAATGGAGAGATTGGTTAATAAATCATGTACCTAAAGCTATTAAGGAGAAAGTGAGTGGCGCTTTCAGAGAGATGAAGAAGAAGATTCTCAATCTCTACAAGAGGAAGAATGATGAAAAAGATGAAAAATTGGTGGAACCAGAAGCGTTTGTCCCCATTGAAATGGCGTTTGAGGGTTCTTACAAAAGGTTCAAGATAAACTCAGATGGAAAAAAGGACGTTGATTCGTTTCTCGAAAAGGTTCGACCCATTTTAAGTGATCTGATTATGAGAGAACTCAAAAAAAAAATCAATAAAAATTCAAGCAACTGTGTGGATCAAATGGAGAAAAGAAGATCTATCCAATCCTGAAGCAATCTATGTTGATAAGGCGTTCAATAGCAATATGGAAACAATTCACAATGAAAGCGATATATCTGATGTTATTAATAAGATGTTCAATAAGATAATCGAACAGGTTGAAAACCCTGCGTTACCTCAATCCGGCTTTGTTATCGATAAAATTTTAAATATTGATGTGGATTTCACAAGCTAAAATTAACGAGAGGCAGCTCTTACTTACCGCTACCTAAGAATTTCAGTGGTAAGTATTCGATAATCAATCCTAAAAACAAGATGATGAAGAGTGTTCAAATGGGCTGTTATCGCAGCTTTGAACCACAATGATTAAGAAAGATCCACAAAGGATAACGAATCTCAAGAAACATGTTGATAAATATAATTGGGAGGGTTTATCGTTTCCAATGGCGCTAAATAAAATAGATTTGTTTGAGAGGAGGAACCCTGATATCGCTGTGCATGTTTTAACAAAAGACGAGAAAGAAGGTATCTATATGTGTCGTAAGTCGAAGCATCTTGATCGCAAAGAAACGGTTGTTTTGTTTTTATATGTGAAGAGGAAAAGAGACATTATATAGCTGTAAAGAACTTGAGCGGTGTCTTGAGTAAGGTCAACTCGAATCACAAAAATAAAGAACATTATTGCTTGAATTGTCTCAATGGATTCTCAAGTGAGAAAACACGAGATGAACACTTTGAATATTGTAAAAATAATGATGTCGCGAAGATCGAAATGCCACAAGGAGGGTAGCACCGGTTAAATTTCATGATGGTCAGTACCAGCTCAAGCTCCTTTCATAATGTATGCTGATTTCGAAGCTTTGTCAAAAGAGGTTTGTAAAGAACCGCGTAGCGTTATCGGATCATCCACTAAAAAGGTTGGTATACATATCCCCACAGGCTTCTGTTGTTATAGCAAATTTGCTCATGGTGAAGTTTCAGACCCTCTAACGCTTTATCGAGGTGAAGACTGTGTTTTACGTTTTGTAGATCATGCGGTAGGTGAAGTGAAAAGGCTATACAATATGTTTCCTAAACAGAGAATGCGAGACCTCACATATGAAGAGGAACAAGGATTTATCGATTCAGATAAGTGTCACATATGTATGAAAGAATTTGAAAAAGATAATATTAAGGTTAGGGATCACTGTCATTTTACTGGTAAATTTCGTGGAGCTGCACATCAGTCTTGTAATCTCCGTTACAAAGTGCCTAAATACATCCCGATCGTCTTTCACAATTTGAGCGGATATGATGCTCATCTATTTATCAAAGAACTAGCCAAACAGTATGGAGATGAAGGGATTGCCGTCATCGCTGAAAACAAAGAAAAATATATCTCTTTCTCATTGGATGTTAAGGTTGGTGAATACATTGATAAAAATGGGGAGACTAGGGTTCAAAAGATACAGTTGAGATTCATCGATAGTGTGCGTTTCATGGCCAGTAGTCTGGATAACTTGGTAAACAATCTATCCGACGATCAGTGTAAAAACCTTCGAAAATTCTTCAAGGGTGATGAGCAATTCAAACTATTGAGAAGAAAAGGAGTTTATCCTTATGAATACATTGATTCTTTTGATAAGTTTAACGAAACTAAGCTCCCACCAAAAGATGCTTTTTACAGCAAGTTGAACATGAAAGGTATCAGTGATGCTGATTATACGCATGCACAGAAGGTGTGGAAACACATGAAAAATAAAAATATGGGTGCGTATCATGATCTCTACCTCAAGACAGACGTTCTATTGCTTGCTGATGTTTTTGAGACTTTTAGGGAAACATGTATAACAAACTATAAACTGGATCCTGCACATTTTTACACTGCTCCAGGATTAGCTTGGCAAGCCTGTTTGAAAAAGACAGAGGTTGAGCTGGATCTGTTGTCAGATATGGATATGTTTCTGTTCGTAGAGCAAGGTATTAGAGGAGGTCTCTGTCAGGCTGTTCATAGACATGCTAAAGCTAATAACAAGTATATGGATGCTAAATATAAGAAGACTGAAGAAAGTAGCTATCTCCAATATCTTGATGCAAACAATCTATATGGATGGGCTATGATTCAGAAGCTACCGACAGGAAATTTCAAGTGGGTAGATGTTAATAAATTTACCGCCGATTTCATTTCAAAGTTGGCTGAGAAAGACGGTAAATATGGTTATCTTCTTGAAGTTGATGTGAACTATCCTCAGGAGCTTCATGATTCACATAACGATCTTCCGTTTATGCCCGAGCGAAAGAAGATCAATGGTGTAGAAAAGCTAACTCCATGTCTTTCAGACAAGAAGAACTATACTATTCATATCCGTGCACTTGATCAAGCGCTGAAGCATGGTCTTGTTCTTGAGAAGGTTCATAGAGTATTGAGATTTAGGCAAAGCGCATGGTTGAAGCCGTACATCGATTTCAACACCAATTTGCGTACCAAATCAAAGAATGACTTTGAAAAGGACTTTTTCAAGCTCATGAACAATTCAGTCTTTGGTAAAACTATGGAGAATCAACGTAAACATAAAGATATACGTTTGGCTACCAAGAAAGACCAATATGAGAAGCTGGTGATGAAACCTAATTTCAAGGGTAGTATCTGTTTCAGCGAACATTTGATGGCTGCTGAAATGCAAAAGATCAAACTCGTGTTGAACAAGCCGATCTATCTGGGACCTACAGTTCTTGATTTGTCAAAGACGATTATGTACGAGTTTCACTATGATTACATGAAACCAAAATATGGCGACAATCTAAAGCTCTGCTATATGGATACAGACAGCTTTGTCTATCACATCAAAACCGACGACTTCTACAAAGATATTGCTGATGATGTAGCTTTGAGATTCGACACTTCAGCGTACGATAAGAAAGATAATAGACCTTTACCCATAGGTTTGAATAAGAAAGTCATCGGTCTAATGAAAGATGAGTTGGGTGGTAAGATAATGACAGAGTTTGTCGCTCTAAGAGCGAAGACATATGCATATAAACAGCTAGATGGAAAAGAAGACAAGAAGTGCAAGGGAGTCAAGAAGTGTGTAGTAAAGAAGACCATGGGGTTTGATGATTACAAGAGATGCTTATTTGATGGTAAGAATGTTTACAGAGAACAGATGACCTTTCAATCGATTAAGCATGATGTTCACACTATAAAAACAAACAAACTCGCTCTCAATGCGGATGATGACAAAAGAATTATTGTAAAAGATGGTATTGCTACATATGCTAGAGGACATTATAGATATGTATAAGATAACAAAGAGGTAAGAGGTAAAAAAAAAACAAACAAACAAAATAAACGATACCTATGGATATTGACTTTGAAGATCTTTTTGACTGCATCGATGATCTGTGTGTGTCTGTGCGTTATATGTATTGTTAGCTTATTTATATTATAAAGTTTAAACTGCTACAAACTGCTTTTTACTACAATCGGGTATTTCCCCATGAACATTTTTTTATGAGATATTTAATTGTTTACATTTATGAGTAATTTGTGGTTATAATAATAGAAACTGCTTATGTGTTGTGTAATCAAAATAACACGTTTCATAACTCATATCGCGTTATGAAAACAAAGATCTTATATGATAATATTAGCTCTAGTAGGGAAATCCCCGAAATCATATGATTTTGCGCTAGCATCCGCACTTTCCTATCTCTACAGTTTTTGAACAATTATTACATTTCGGTGCAGAAAAACCAGGTCCTGGATTTGTTTCTATATCTCCTGATATAATCAGTTGATATGTTGCTGTTAAATTTGCATAGTATACGGTTCTTGAGTTTGTTCTTTTTATTTTTCGTTGATTTGGGAATTTCTTTGTTGCGGATTTTGAATCAATTGGTCCCTCAGCGCAGCATGTCATTAAAGTTCCTAATATCACCAATACAAATGGGAAATAAACAAACCAACGTTGAAACATATTTGACGAGGTACGGTTTTTACATGCAAGTATAGTAGAAGTGATAGATTTCACGAAAACCAATATTATGAATTAAAAAATTGTATGTTTGAAAGTCTGTGTTCAAATCTTGTAAAATAAAACCACACAGCAATAACTAAATCCAGATCTTTTACTGACTTGAATAGTATATTTTAATATCAATATTGTTATGCATCAAATAAATATTCAAATCTGAACGTCTTGCTTCACATGTTGCTTCACATGCTTCACATGTGTTGTGTATGCGTTGTGTAAAACAGCGATTACTTTAGAAATATTAAATTTCCTAAAACCGTTTACAAAATCCTTGAGAATTTACGAATCATACACTTATTATTGTATTTGTATAAAATCAGCATCAGCAAAATACTATGTCTTCGTCTGTAACGATGTGGAAAATGGTTTGTGTAAGTGTAAAGTAGTTATAAACGATTTCATAAAAAAACTTCGAGTTCTAGATTTTTTGTCCGAACGAAAACCTCTACTTTTAGTGTGAAATAGCAATTAACGATTGTTTATGAAAACAATAACTTTTCACGTGTTTTACAACCGCAAACATCTAATAATAGTGAGAAATCGTGAAAGACGATTTATTACGAAAACAAGAAGTTTTTGTGAGCAATCGGCTGACATTAAACTTACTCTTATCGTGAAACCGAAAACATTAAGTAAGATAAAGTTTTCGTTCCGCAATCTTTCATAAAAACTTCCTCTTTTCGTTCTCAAGCAACTTATGGCAAGACCCAATGTGGTAGTTTCTCAAGTCTCACTATAAGGATACTTATTCATGATCCCAGATCGCCAATAAGTTATTTGTAGTTGTTTTTTGATAAAATAGAAAGATGTTAAATCAAATTAAACATCCGTCGTGTCGTTATTTTTTTGGATTTTGGTTTTCTTAGCAACAGCAAATTTGTGAATAAAATCTTACTTGTTCCCAATGCATAAATTTAACATCTTTTAAACGTGAATTTGTGATACAAAGATCGTATGAGAGCAACTAATTTTTAATAACCAATTATTCTGATAGTGAGAACTGACTTTTCCGACATTTTATACGACAAATGCGGCACATGCTTAGTTACGCCGACACTTTAGTGGTTTCTTCGCATCAAATTAACAGTATTGCACTGCAATTGCTTCCAAGGAAAATAATAATAAGAAACTTCAGTGTAGATTTCTTCATAGAAATACGAAATATTATTTCTTTGTTCAACAAAATCATAAATTATTACAATTCCGTAGATTTCTTAAAAGTCTGTGATGAAGAATTCCTATATATATATATACAACATTTTTAGAAACGCACTGAACGAAAACATTTGACTTTTCTTTTTCATCCCAATAAAAAATACTTTAAACAATACTTTGTGACTATGCTTTAAACAGGGATATTTTTTAACATATCCCTGCTTTAAACAATAACCAAATGTAATAAATACAGATAATGAGCTTAGTTGAATATAAAAAAATCTGCTATTGCTATTCCAAATAGTTATTTTATTAAGCACAACACGTAACTCACTGATTCAGTGGATGCTGTTAATCAAGAAATATTCAAAGGAATGTCAACGGAAAATGTCACATGCCACTAGAACATTTGATTCAAGTCGTCTTCTACACCAATATTTAATACAATAACCATCCTGCGATAATTTTGCGAATTGTACTTGAAAACATCTCTTTTTATTAAGCAGCCATTCAGCAGAACGTTTAGTGGTTATCATTTCCTGAACTTTCGAAGTACCGTTGAAATATTCAGCACGAATGTTCAAACTGTGTCGCGTATGTCACATGGATCTCGTACATTAGCTTTCCGTCGTTTAATTTTACAATCACGATGCTGCGATAATTTTGCAAATTGTACATTAAGAACCTTCTCTTTATTCTGTAATGTGTAGTGTTTCAAAAATTTCGAAGCATTGAGTTCTTAATGCGTTTGATCTGGAATGTTCTACCAAAAAAGATCAGGGGGGTATACTCATCAACGATAATTCTTGTAATGAAATCTTAATTATAAAGAAAACTGCATATTCTTGGTTTCCCTCACTGAACACTTACCATCAGCCTTTTCCTAATCATTCATATACGAATTCGGCTCTTAACATTACCATTACATTGAATTTGTGATTCCGTGTAATCGTTTACCCCCTAACTTAGCTCATTGAGAATTTCGAGACATTGCTACAAACCAATTTCATGCCTAGTACCGTTTTGCTCTTTTTGATATCAAAACATCTCTCTCATCAAAATGTCCCGGGAGAGACTTGTCATTTGATTCGTTCACCCAATTAAAAACACGAACGATGATTTTCAGCTGTTTTAGCGGGAAATTAAAATTTTTTGTTCACTTAAAAAAAATTTGCAAGGGGTTGTGCAAACAATGGCTAGTTTGTTTGAATGCGGATTTGTAAGGTCATCCGTTCTTCACGGCTTGGTTACTTATCACGGTACTAAGCAAGACGAACGTTATGGTTATTTCAAGAGACAATTTTCAACGAATAACTTCCAAATTGATAAACATCATTTTCACAGAAAAGCGCGTGAGTTAGTACAGTTTTTGAGAAAACATAAATGGCAAGGAAAAATAAAATCAGATTACACTAAGTTCTTTTGCGAGGAAAAATGGAAAAAACTTCCGGTGGAAGAGCGAAAAAAGCACACTCTAAGCCAATGTTTGAGATGCACAGAGCTGTACGAAGACATGCAGATGTCTTTCCCCGAAGTTGCAGGCCATAAGCGGAAAAAAAACGAAAACAACATCCTCCTCAGCGACAATGAATGTATCAGCTACATCACAAGAGCTACATATATCGTCGCTAGAGTTATCCGATTTGTCAAGCAGTTCTTTTCTTGATTCGTCTACCAACACAACTGGGGAAATAATTGACTTTAATATCAATACACCGAGTAAGTCTGTCGATTCGGAGCATGTCACTATTTCCGTACCTAAAAGTAAATGTAAAAAATCACCGTTTGCTAAAATTGCTGGATCCTCTGCTATGAAAAGTCTCGATAAAACTTTCACTGAATTGTACAACAAGACGTTCACTGATATCATTCCAAAACTACCTGGTCTGAATTTGACACCACGTAAAAGCAAGGTAGAAAAAAAGAAGGAGCTAAGAAAACAACACCGACAAATCAAGGAAAGTTTTGAAAGGAATTTCCAAAATAATGACAACGACCTTATAACTTTGTACGGTACACGAATATCTGGTTCCTGTCATAAAAAAATCAGAGCAGGCTTATTCTTTGAAGACAAAAAGAAAGCTGAGGAGCGAGGTACTTTCTCTTTCAATTTTTATAGAACTTTTTTGGCCTGTCAACTATTTGAATCAAACTTTCATCCACTCAAAACAGCCATGAATAAAATTGAGCTTACTTTATCAAATCTTTTACTTTAGCAACATCCACTCCTGTTAGAAATCATCGCCATGCTAAACATCACAGCCAGATTGAGTTTGATAAGCAGGGTCTGTTGTCTGAAGTTCGTTCCATGGCTGATGGAGAGAAGGTATATCCAAAAATCCTTTTTACACGCCAATCATTACGCTCATAACCTAATGAATTCTGATACAACTTTCTTGTTTATAACAGCTGAATCTGTCAGCATTAGCAAGAAAATATGGAATTTCGGGAAGTACGGCTAATGTTACGGTGAAAGAATTGCTGATTGAGTCAAACATCGAACTTGATCGTTTCAAAACGCAGACATCACAGCAACCAAGAGTGCGACGAGCGTATACAAAATTCCCAGGTAAATTCTATGAAAAAAAAATCTTTAGACAATTACTTACAACTTAAAAATGAATTGTACAACTAAATCAACAAAGCCTGTTCTTTAAGGTGGAACTGGAATTTCAATACCCATGCCTCGAAGTTATGAAAGTTTACGAAGAGAACTTCAAAATGGCCTAAACAGTGGAAAATATTCCTTAGGTAAACTAGTACTTTTAAGGAGTTTTCTACACACAACCCAACGAAAAATGAGGGGACTTTAAATCTATTTGTCTCCTTAGGTGAACTAATCGAACCTAAGAAGTTTAAGAAATATGTGATGGTAGAAGGTGAAGTAAGGGAAAAAGAATATACAGTCAGTGGTAGAAAAATTCCCTTACGAGAAATAAGAAAAAGGATGTATGAAAAACACTTGCATTTAGGTATTTATAAATTTTTAAAGCTTGAAATTATAATACACTGTGCAGTGTAAAATAACATGGCTTATTCCTTTTCGAATGATTTTCATATTTAGGTATACTTCGAAAACTGAAGGAATATCAAAGATATCTGCTAGTATGGGCTGATCATGCATCAATCTTAAATCATGGTTATTTATTGCTTACAGTCAAAGTATTGTACACAGACACAATTTTCCTTACTGATGAGGAAATGAAGAACATCCATGGAAAAGATGTTAATGTGCAAAGTTTGGTGGAAACACCTGAGTTATACATGATGTGTAATGTATCAGATTCATTGGCTGAAAAGCTCTCCTACTCAGATACACGAGTGGAAGATATAAAGCAACTTAGTATTCCAATACAATGTGAAGGTATTAAGATATATGACACAATGAAAATATTTCTTGGTACGTACTTTTCAAATCTTTTCCTCCACCTACTTCCTTATGTGAATTATGCTCATCCTTAAACATCAATGATTATTTCCCAGGAGATCATCCCGAGCTACAAAGCGAGTGTGGGAACAGCCAAGGTGGTACATACCCTTGTGCATGTGGAAGTTCTGTATCTTCCTTTACAAATTTACCGTTGTGTTTTTCAATGGAAATTATGTCCCTGGAACAAAGACGAAGAAAAGTAAGTGCAATTTCATAAGAATTTACCACTTATGTTCTTACATACTATAATTATGGTTTACTGTATTTCTAATTCAGGTGGTTCTACAAGGAACATTTGGGAAAAAATCCACCTTAAGACCATTTAAGGATTTAAGTGCAAAAGATCTTGCCTTGGAAGTGAATTTGAGAGGACTGGATAGGGAAATACCCTTAAGTAACTTAAAATGCAAAAAAGATTACGAAATATTGTTAAAGAACCACATGAAAGGACTGATACGTGCTCCAGCTTTATGTTATGGATTTGAAGAAAAAACAATGAAAGAATTAAACTTGAGCCAATATGAAGTTTCCCTGTTTGAAGGACTACATGATTTAAAAGGTAAGATTTGTTACACCTAATATTGCTATCTTTAAGCACGAACAATGATGATAAACATCCCATGCCACATCTCTTTTAGGACATATTTCTAATATTTATCAAGTGCTCCCTTCAGTGCTAGATGAGCAGGCAAAAAAATTGTTTGAGAAAACACTGCAAACTTGTTTTCAAAATAAGGATAAAATTAGAGGTATGTATTATTGGTGCTATATTATCCACTAACAGAAATGAAATAGAAACCACGAAAACAGAAATCTTCAATTCACATGCGAGAAGTATTGATTTCTGGAAATACTTTTAGAATATAAAAGCCAAAATACAAAATTGACATAATAAATAATGTTTCAAAATAAGGTTGAAAATCAGTAGATTAAGATTTACATTATTTTTATATTTATCAGGCTAATGAATGATGACAAATGAATGCCATTTTCCTTATTTAGGAGCGGATTACAGGTATTCATTACCAGTGGTTTACAACAACTTGAAATGTTTATTCACAGAAGATATTTGTGACATTTTCAAAACATTGGTTGAAATCAGTCACCACTGTTACCAAAATGCTAACAACAGAAGTCCACGGAGTATATTGCGCTTATATAATATCACATTCAAACATGCCATACTTTGCATCAATTCATTATCCAACCAAACCGTTATATCAAATCAGAAATTATTTGGAATTTATTTCCACTCAATTTCAACTCACCTCCCACAAATGGCAAGACTTTATGCACCAAGTCAGCTACATACTGAAGATGAGGAAAGGATGTTCAGCACACTGAATCAAATCAGCAGGGCAACATCTTCTCGTAGTCAAGATTCCATTCGCGATAATGGAATCATTCGGCTACAATTTGAGAAAATGAACAAAGAAACCAAGACCTATGGCTGCTTAGAATCAAAGATTGCACAAGCTTCAAACTCTGTCAGTGAGTGTCAATATTTAAAAATAAAGTATATAACATCAAACTTCAGCTAATTTCACAACCTAATTGTATGGTATTTCTTTTTAGTCAAGGATGTTGAAATTAAGAACTCAATGTTTAACCTGGATGAAATACCACATATACAATTTCAAGCACATCTTGAAAGAATTGCCGATTACTTGGCTTGTGAAGGTGTGTGGTGGAAATATCATAAAAGGACCAATGAAGTTGAATTTTTGGATGGAATAAATGAAAGCAATAGTCATGAAGAGGGCCCTGAAATGCTAGATTATTCCAAAGCTAGCATGTCTGATGTGAATAAGTTGGTTAGGAACACCTGGAACAGTATTGTGGAAGACAATGTAAAAGTACCAATACCAACAATAGTAAGCTACAATGAGAATGGGGATTATATTGGTCACAAAGACTGTCTTGATGTTAATTATGTAGAAGTAAGTTTTTTCTTTTAAAAATATTTTATTGTCATAAAAGCAGAATAAAGACATTTTTGATCATCATCCTCTATTTTCCAGGAAAAGTGTGATGAAATTGACCTAGTGGCTGTAACAGAAGAAGAAAATCTTTCTGAAGAAACAAACCAGGCTACTCCAACATTTACAGCAAGTACGTACAAGAAAGATAAATCAAATTCCTATCTATTACATAAGTTTTACTTTGGTAAGTATATTTCACCACTCTGAGGGAAGATCCAGAAACACTAAACATAAAGTAATATTCAATGTTATAAAATCTAGCTTCATTCAATGTCTGTAAAATGAATTAGGTTACTCACACCTTAACACTAAATCTACACCGACCTTGAAAAATGTGTCTGATAATTATGAAAACTCTTGTAATAGCTTTTATGACTTGAGAATAAAATGAAATATTCTAACACCTTACAGATAAATCACTTGCTACACATTCAACTGAGGGTGGCAATCAAGTTATACATCTATCATCTTCAATTGCAAAAAATGTTGCCAAAGTACTAGGAAATATTGAAATAGTGGCAGAATTTGACAAGCATCATATGGCATTTAAAGTTCAAGGTAAAGAATCGTCACGTCAACATTGCAAGAACCAGCTACCGAAAATCCAACAGCTTGTTCTTAAAGCATATGGAGAAGCAAAGCTGAAAATCCTGAATTGGGAAAAGTCCTTTTATAATGAATATGGGTATGAACCTACACAAGAAAATGTAAACAATGATGAAGTTGATGTGTTATATAAGCAAATATATACTTCAAGAAAGTTATTTCAGTTGTGGAATATGGAGTTTTAAGCATCAAGCTACAGTGGGAAAAAATTTAAATACGAAATTCTCCTGCCTGTATTTACTCATTTTGAACATCCAGATATTATCTTTGTGAATAATATATTGTACAGAATATATTCCTCACATAGGATGAAAACAAACAATACATTTATTCATAACTTTTATCTTAAAAGTTAGGTTGTATGAAATTACATTAACAAGTTTTTTATCACAACTTTCAAATTGCATTGAGCTAACTGAAAGATAATGACTTATTACTTTATAATAAGTGTTTACATATTTCAACCTCATTTCTACTAGCAGAATATGTGTGTGTTATATATATAACATATATAATACATTCGAGTATTTATGTGTGTATATGTTATGTGATATAAAATCTGAATGTTTAGACTTTGAATGTTTGTTTTAAAAAGAAAGAAGTCCCATGTATTTTATCATCGTGATGCTTCATTTCCTTTCTCACAGATCGAGGGTTGGCGGTGAAGGGTAACTGGCCGTCTTATTCATTTTTAAAAACACGCATAAACATAAAAAGAACTTCTTACCTGACACTCCAATAATAAGATTCCATTCCAGTAACGCCACCTTGAAAATACTTTCAGTTATTAGTTATAATTCGGAAACAAAACAGCGCTACCACCTCTCTAAAAACGTGATACCATAATGGCAGACCATGTCGGAGAAAAAACGAACATACAAAATGCACGTGCATCAAAACGCGGGAAGTTGTCGGCAATTTCCCGAACTTAAAGGAGTCGCGCCATAAGTCGCCCGAGTTAGTTTTTGTATGTTTTCAATGCAACGAAAACTCAAAATTTCATGCAGTGTAAATCATAGATTTTGATCATGCAAAATACATCCATAAATACCTAAAAAATCAACATACATAACTGAAAACAAAAATTTGTGCTTTAGTTTGATTAACAGTATGTCATTGTCATATTGTTAATTTACAAACATGCAGTACCTGAACTAAATTTCATTAATAGATTATAAAATTTTTAATTATGCATACACTCCAGAGCATTATGAAAGTATAACTGACACAATACAAAACGTACGTAACGGCATATAAACTTAATGAACAAAATAACATTAAATTAAATACTGCTTTCAGATAGCACAGTGATTACGTAAGTCTTTCAATACATGCGGTCAATCTTCTTAATTACGAAAAGACTTCCCAAACCCAAAAAGTAAACAAAGATTTGGATTATGAAAAATATGATCCAAACTTACCAAAATTAGCAAAAATAACTGAAAGCAGAAATTTGTGTTAAATCAACTTTTAGTTTGATTAACAATATGTCATTGCCATATTTTTAATTAGTGTACATTTTGCATATTTTTAATTAGTGTACATCTTCTTTTAAATATATTCCACATTGATCAATCAACTTTTGGAAACCTAAGTGGGTTTCTTCAATCCCGCTGATAGTATACCATTACGCGAACAGCGTGCAAATTTAAAAAATACCTGGATGATCACATGGCACGGCAAAAATCGAGCCAAGAAGATCAGTTAATTAGCAGCCTTTAGGATGAGTGGCGCTTCATTCACTAATAAACATTGACACGCCATTTGTATGAACCAATGAAATTCGAGAAACAAATATGCGCCGGTTTGGACAGAATGAAAAAAAAAAGATGCCCTTGCAGGCGTAAAGATTTCTGCAAAATCAGCTGAATTATGAAAAAAGGATGACTATGACGTTCTTGAAATTTAGGAAAGGTTGAATCATTTCCACAATATATATTAAATTTCTTGTCAATCTTCCTAACAGAATTACTAAATCACAAACCCAAAAAGTAAATCATAGATTTTGATCATGCAAAATACATCCATACGTACCTAAAAAATCAACATACATAACTGAAAACAAAAATTTGTGCTTTAGTTTGATTAAGGTGGTTCCCCTAGAAAAAAATGCCAATTTTCGAAAAAAATTCAAAATCGAGATTCTGGTATTTTCAGGACCATCATTCTATTCTCTTTCCAATGATGTATCATTTGATATGTGTTGTAAACCAAAACTTCAAAAAAAATAGCTTTTTAGGAGAGGTATGCTTCAAAACCTTCCATAGCAACGCCCTTAGCAACACGTTTGCTTCGTTAAATCTATGAAAAATGGACCAAAATTATCGGTCTTTTTTTTGTTTTTTTGCATTTTTTCTTGAGAATTATATGTTCTGCAAATTACTAATTTAAAACAAATACAGAACACATGGTAGCAACTGAATTATTAACTATTCTTTTGCTGGGTGAATGGTCATATCTCTTATAATTTGCTTGGTGAAAGAGTTGAAAATTATTGATCAGATAAATATGGGAAATCCAAAAAATCGATCTCGAGCTAATAAACGTAAAAAAGTGTTTTGTGTTGCCAGCAAAAGGTTTGAGGCTTCTGCTGCTACAAACTTACGAACCGAAAAGATCAAGAAAAGAAAGTCTTTGGATGAATCTACTAATGAGGAGGGAAGTACTGTTGATCCTGAAAATTACAACTTGATTATTAATTTTAGTGTTCTTAAATCTTTTGTTCATTCTTTTTTATGTTGCCCTGAATGTAATTCAAGAAACGTCGAACTTAGTGATGAACTCTCCTTGCGGATGGGATATGCACACAAGCTGAAGTTGAATTGCCACGACTGTCCAAATGACATTGAGACTTTTACTTCCCAAGAATGTGAAAAATCTGAAAGCGTACAGGGACGTCGTAAACTTAATGATGGTAGTTTTGGTGTGTGTTCTGTTTTGGGATATTTTGGGATTTCAAATGGTTACTGTTTTGACCACTTGTCATTGAAGCGAGATCAAGAACGGGTTGTCAAGAGCATTAAAAAGACAAATCCAGAAGGAAAACAGAAAAGAAAAACTATCAGGGCTGTCAAAAAAGGTTATATAGACAATGAAAAGGACAAAGACAGTTATGTATCTGGCGGATTTTAAATATACATTGTTTTTTACATTATTTAATTTTTAAATTGCATTTTTTGCGAAATAGGATTTTCAGCCAATTTCAAGTATTTGAAACATCATATTTTCATGAATACTACACTTTTAGACTTGAAATTTTCAGGGAACATTCTTCAAACACATATCTAGCAACTGAGCGTGAAGAATTTTACAACTTTGCATTTGTTTTGAAGTTATTTAGTTTTGTACTTACTTATAAATCTCTGCAAGTGTAGTATTTCACAGTGTCGGCCATTATGAATTTTCGGAGCTATATATGAAAATTTTTTTTCGCTCATTCCCTTTCTAATCATGTAATCTATAACTGTACTAAGTTTCAAGATGTTTACATTTGTTGTGTTGAAGAAATGTTGTCACAAGCTTCTCTTGATTTTGCTGTCAAAAAAGCCTCAAAAATGCTGACTCAGCATGAAAATGAGCTTTTTTTTTAATATAACCATATTATTTACATTTGTATTAACATGTAGTATTTAAATTTTGTGTTTAAAATCGAGCTATAGCACTGTACAAAAATTTGGGTTTTTTCTAGGGGAACCACCTTAACAATATGTCATTGCCATATTTTTAATTTACAAACATGCATTACCTGAACTAAATTTCATTAATAGATTATAAAATTTTTAATTATGCATACACTCCAGAGCATTATGAAAGTATAACTGACACAATACAAAACGTACGTAACGGCATATAAACTTAATGAACAAAATAACATTAAATTAAATACTGCTTTCAGATAGCACAGTGATTACGTAAGTCTTTCAATACATGCGGTCAATCTTCTTAATTACGAAAAGACTTCCCAAACCCAAAAAGTAAACAAAGATTTGGATTATGAAAAATATGATCCAAACTTACCAAAATTAGCAAAAATAACTGAAAGCAGAAATTTGTGTTAAATCAACTTTTAGTTTGATTAACAATATGTCATTGCCATATTTTTAATTAGTGTACATTTTGCATATTTTTAATTAGTGTACATCTTCTTTTAAATATAAAACGTTGAAGTCAGCGGTAATTTGTGTTTGTAAAATATAGAAAAAACATAGAAAACACAGATATAATCTATTACAATATTTCGACCAACTATGTGTCTTTATCAAGTGTACATTGCTTCTACTGACAAGGAAATTTATATGGTTCAACAAAAAATTCTAAAAAAGTGACAATTAACAAGGGGGTTAAAAAACTATAGGGACAAATAGAAGAAAATTAGTGGTTAAAGAAATTGTGTGAAATATACAACAAAAGAAACGTGCGTAAAGAAGTCAATAAGGTGTGTTAAAAAGATATCTACGTAAAAGGAATTAGCTAGAAACAATAAAATATAACTATAGAGTCATTCACAAATTAAAAAGTGATAACAGTATTAAGCAACCGAAAAATAACAAAAAAGTACGTAAGTGAGGTCGGTGAAAAAACATTTAAAAAAACAAAACACTTACAGCCTCTTCTCTCTAAAGGCCATAAGAGAAAACAAAAACACAAAAAGCTATATAAAATATACACTAGAGAATATACTAGGTTACAGTTGTCAAAATGATCAAAAGTAAATAGGGGGTAACTATATACAAGTAGGCCTATCAGATTAAATCAATAACCCGCAGAGAATACTCAATCTAGTGTAACCAAAAGGCAAAATAATATATAGGAAAATTATAAAAACTAAAATATAAAATCAAACAAACTAAAAACTAATGTACCCTTAAGGAAAGCACCTATCCAAAATCTAATGGCACATCCCGCTCATTCAGGCCATCAGGGAGGAACGTATTTAAAGTTTCCTGCCAAAAATCCTCCCTTCGTCTAACTGCGGGTAGGTTACTCGCTTCATCGATAAGTCTAAAATCCCAGTCCTCGCGTAGTTTTAAATATATTCCACTTTGATCAATCAACTTTTGGAAACCTAAGTGGGTTTCTTCAATCCCGCTGATAGTATACCATTACGCGAACAGCGTGCAAATTTAAAAAATACCTGGATGATCACATGGCACGGCAAAAATCGAGCCAAGAAGATCAGTTAATTAGCAGCCTTTAGGATGAGTGGCGCTTCATTCACTAATAAACATTGACACGCCATTTGTATGAACCAATGAAATTCGAGAAACAAATATGCGCCGGTTTGGACAGAATGAAAAAAAAAAGATGCCCTTGCAGGCGTAAAGATTTCTGCAAAATCAGCTGAATTATGAAAAAAGGATGACTATGACGTTCTTGAAATTTAGGAAAGGTTGAATCATTTCCACAATATATATTAAATTTCTTGTCAATCTTCCTAACAGAATTACTAAATCACAAACCCAAAAAGTAAATCATAGATTTTGATCATGCAAAATACATCCATACGTACCTAAAAAATCAACATACATAACTGAAAACAAAAATTTGTGCTTTAGTTTGATTAACAATATGTCATTGCCATATTTTTAATTTACAAACATGCATTACCTGAACTAAATTTCATTAATAGATTATAAAATTTTTAATTATGCATACACTCCAGAGCATTATGAAAGTATAACTGACACAATACAAAACGTACGTAACGGCATATAAACTTAATGAACAAAATAACATTAAATTAAATACTGCTTTCAGATATCACAGTGATTACGTAAGTCTTTCAATACATGCGGTCAATCTTCTTAATTACGAAAAGACTTCCCAAACACAAAAAGTAAACAAAGATTTGGATTATGAAAAATATGATCCAAACTTACCAAAATTAGCAAAAATAACTGAAAGCAGAAATTTGTGTTAAAAAAGGATGTCCGCCATTCATTAGAATTTACTGACATTAAAAATAAATTTCAGTTTGCTATAAGAAATAGGAAGTCCCCATTCCTACTTCAAGACATTGATAATTCAGCCGAGAACTATATAAGTAAATAAGCTAAAAAGGCAGCTAGAGAAACATCAAACATAAAATGATGCACAGGCAGGGTAGACATTCTTGTTGTTTGAGCTGAAGAGGGAACTAAGCCGAGCTATACGTATCCGGAGCTTAAAAGGCATAACAGCCCGCACATGAAATAAACGGTCTTTTGTATTTAGAAAGGCTTATTAGAATCCCAAACATTTTCCAAGAAACGAAAGCATTCCTTTTTCACACACTGTTTTTACAAATCATTGCAAACTTGTTTTTAGAAAAGAATGAACACAGTAGAATCATTGTAAGATAACTTACAAATTCTCTTCCCTTTACTTTCGGTTTTGGAAGTGTACGTCTTCTTTTAAATATATTCCACATTGATCAATCAACTTTTGGAAATCTAAGTGGGTTTCTTCGGTACCGCTGATAGTAGAGAGCTTACGCAACTGCGATTCTACGGCGGCTAGTAGTTATGTTGTTATGGTAACTTTATAATATCTGCTTGCAGCCTCCGTCATTGTGAAATGCTAACGCAAACAAACAATAACAAAACGTAAACAAATATGGCGGCTGATCCAGCCAAAGCCTTTGCTCTACAAAGTTTATTGCTTAACAAATATGAAGCCAAAGCAGTTACTGACGAACGATGTATTATCTTAGAAATCTTTTATTTACGATGCTATCAAACCAAGCACAATAGTCCATGTACAAAAATACCTAACCGTGATTTATCATTAGTTCTTAGAGAGTTCATATCGAATGTTTTCAGTAATATAAAAATTATCATCCAATGATCAGAATTTATTGAAATATAAGCGGTTATAATTGTTGTTGCCACTTTTTTGAAGCACACTGTAGGTTCCTCAAAAAAGTCGTTGTTTAAAACTTTCCGTTACTGAAAATAAATCTTTTTGAAAACAAGTGCCAAACATTATCCCCAAGGAATTGCAATAGCAATCCTGTCAAACAACTTAAAATAGAATTATAGAAGACGGTTTCTACTTGTATTAACTTTTGAAAAAACTATTGGATCTTTTATCGGTAACTGAATGAGAACTTGGTAATCATTATCATAAAAGCAAACATTGAATATCATTGAGAAATGTGAATTGAAATTAGCAAAATCTTTTGTTTACATTTTTTTTTCGATTTTTTTCTTTGGTACTAATCAATTGCGTATGATGATTTCACAATAGTCTTCTCTACGTAATGAGCACCTGCGTATGTTCTACGGTAAATTCATTACTTTTCCGTCGTAGAATGTACACGGCGGATTGGTATCTGCAACACAGCGCGTTATTTCATGATCTCCTTGAATTTCCCAATCACCTGGTTCACCACGCCGCCGTAGAATCACAGTTGGGTAAGCACTCTAGTATACCTGTTCCAGCCCCCCAACTTAGGGCATAAGGGTGACAGGAGTAACTTTAAGAAACGTATAGACTAACATCAAAGAAAGAAAAGTATTCCACAAATACACTGCCCGGCCCAAGGCTATACCACGAAAAATAGCAAGAGAAACGATATGTCACAAGTGGAAAACAAAATGAACAAAAGATATATAAATTTCATAAGACGAATACTCACTAAAATACATGTCACATAGCACATACCACGCACATCACTTTACAGCAAAACAGAAAACTCCCATACGCTCATATAACATACACAATATAAAACCTAACGTGACTAATGACGATAACGCTCCACTAAATAACAATAAAAAAAAAACGTGAAAAATGACAAAAGACTAAAGCTAAAGTGACGCTATACAAAGACAGAAAGAGTGACGATGAAACGCACTAACGAGACGAAAATGCCACTGGGAAAGAATATAAAAAACGATAGAAAATAAGGCTGGAACACACATACAGTAAATTAAACTCAATTGAAAAATGTACTTAACTGCTCGACAGCAGTAACATCTGGCTTCTCTCAAGATTATCTAATTATCATGATATAACAAAACATTACAAAATTCTACAATAATATGTTTGTTGGCTCCTCGATGGGGATCGAACTTCATTCGGCTTCCAGTAAAAGCACAAGTTTATTCGTTGGACGTTCCAATTCTTGTCGTTTCAAGGTTATCAAATCCACACTACGCACAACATCGTCCTTGCTAGAATGCGTCTTCGTTACTCGTGCCAATCTCCAATCGTTTCTGTTCACGCCGTCTTCTCGTAATAAAACTACGTCACCCACTTCGTAGTTTCGTGATCGTTTCTGCCATTTGTTACGTTGTTGGAGCGTTTGTACGTATTCTTTTCTATAGCGCGACCAAAATTCGTTGGCCACGTGCTGTATGCGGCACCACCGACGTCTGCTGAACATGTCAGCGTCATCAAATTTTCCCGGAGGTGGCAAGATGACGTTCGACTTCATCGTCAGAATATTGGATGGTGAAATGGGAAAGAGGCTATTTACATCCCTAAGATTTTCGACAGTTAACGGGCGTGAGTTGATTATGCCTTCTAATTCGACCATCAGTGTTCTGAAGCTCTCGTCGTCAAAACTTCTACCGTGCGTTTGTAGCAATGCAGACAAAATTGAGCGAACTGTTCGTATTTGCCGCTCCCAGACGCCCCCGAAATTGCTGGCTGACGGAGGATTACGCTTCCACTGGATCCAGTCAGCATCTTGATGTTGTAGGAATGACGTAATTTTCGAGTTGTCCATTTCTTCCCGGGCCCTGCGAAGTTCACTTTCTGCTCCAATGAAGTTGGTTCCATTGTCGTATCGCAGAACTCGTATCTTTCCACGTCTCGCTAGGAACCTTCTACGTGCCTGGATAAATGAATCTGTGCTGAGTGAGTTGGTAACTTCTATGTGGACGGCTCTGCTTGCCAAACACGTGAACAGACTTCCATATCTCTTTAATTCTCGTCTACCATCCTTGATGTGAAATGAACCAAAAAGGTCTACTCCACAAAATGTGAAGGGAGGTGCGTCGTTAATTCGATCTTCTGGAAGATTTGCCATCTGCTGCGATGTTGATTTTCCTCTCAACGACCTGCAAGTCACACACTTTCAGATCACGTGACGCACATAGGAGTTACAATTCACGATCCAGTAGCCACTTCTTCGTATGATATTGATTGTGAATCCACGTCCACCGTGTTGTACATATTTGTGCAGCTGCATGATGATCATAGAGTTCACCTCGTTTTTCTTGGGAAGAATGATAGGGTGCTTTTCTGAGTAGTTTAGAAGCTGTGAATTTGATATACGTCCCCCAACTCTGATCAAACCTTCGATGTCAATAAAGAGATTCAATCTGTGAAGTTGACTCGTTTTCTTCAGTGTTTTCTTTTCTTTAGCTGAAGCTAGGATTTTCAATTCTTCTTTAAATGCTTCGTGTTGTACGAGCTTCAGGATGGTTTTTTCAGCTTCTTGAAGTGCATCTACATTGATGACTCGAGTATCCTTTGGTTTCGCCCAAAGCTTTATGGTTGCGACTACTCGTTTTAAACGTATCCAGCTCGCCGTTCGTGATGTTAAACGGTTTATGAGGCTTTCTTTTAAAGATATTTGGTTGGCTTTGATATTCTTTAGCTCTGGGTCGTTGTGGTCTACAATGTACATCTTGTCTTCAGTGTTGGTGGGAGAATTGAGGTCTGGGTTGTACAAGAATGAAGGTCCTTCAAACCAGCGTTGATTTTTCAAAAACTGCTCGATGTTTAAACCTCTTGACGCATCATCTGCCGGATTTTCCTTTGACGAAACATATCGCCAATGCTTCATTTCAGAATTCTCCAAGATTTGGTTAACTCGATTAGCAACGAAAGGCAGAAATCCTTTCTGTTGGTTCTGTGGGTTCTTCAGATATTGTTTTCAGATATTGTGTTGTTTTGTTTTTGTTTTTTGTTTTTTTTAACAATTTGTTTGAATAATATATGCATAATATAATAATATATGTTTTTTTTAATCATTATCTATTTTCATTTTCATTTGATCTGATTCTCATTACTACACTAGTCTTCCCATTACTTACTTTAGTCTATTCTCAATTCTAGTTTGAACTACCTCTTACTGCCTATTTTGCAATGCTCTGCTCCGCACCTCTTGAGCTCAGTTCCTTAGGGTTTTTTTCATTGGGTTTTTTTTATCATAACTGCATTTTACTACTATAAATATTTTCACGAAATTATTTTAATAGATATATTTTATTCATTATGAATTTTAATTTTAATTTTTTAGTTTAGGCGGTAGAACAATTTGTATAAATTGAAGCCAATTTAATGTAAAATAAATAAATAAATAAATAAAGTACAACTTCGCTGTCTGTATAGAAGGTCTCTTCGTATCCCTTAAAATCGTATGCTTCACGAACTAACGAGGCTACTTTGACTGAGACTGTTGCTGCAGTTAATTCAAGGCGTGGTATGGATGTCGTCTTCAGTGGAGCTACTCTAGCTTTTCCCATAACTAACGAACATGAAACTTTTCCTTTTTTATCTTGAAATCGTATATAACTTGCTTGACCGTACCCTGTCGACGAAGCGTCGCTGAAGTGATGAACGGATACGTGAACTGGATTTATTAACTCGGCTGGTTTAAAACAACGTTTTACTTTAATTTGTTGAAGCTGTGGTATTTGATCACGCCACTTCACACATTCGGTTCTATGCTCTTTAGGTATTGGATCATCCCATTCTAGCTTCTCCGCACAAAGTTGTTGTAATAGGATTTTTCCTTTGAGCATAAACGGTGCGGCTAACCCGAGTGGATCATATATTGAACTGATGGATGATAAGATGCCTCGTCTTGTGAGTGGTCTATCTTTGATATGGACACAAAAACCAAAGGAGTCACTTTCAACACACCAATGAACTCCTAAAGCTCTTTCTACTGGTAATATCTCATGATCGATATCAAGATCTTTGACTGTCTTTCCTTTGTCCTGTTGATTGATAGAATGTAACACTTGCCTGGAATTTGATGTGATCTTTGTCAAATTGAATCCGCCAGCCTTGCACATCTTGATCACGTTGTGGATTATCGCTATGGCTTCCTCTGGACTGGGACACGATTTCAACATATCGTCCACATAAAAGTTTTTCTTCAAAGTCAAAGCTGCCTCTTGGCCGAATTTTTCGCGGTTATCCTTTGCTGTACGTTTAAGAGCGTAATTCGGGCAGCTCGGTGAGGACGTTGCTCCGAAAAGGTGAACTTTCATTTGATATTGTTTTAACTCACCATCTAGGTTGCCATCTTCCCACCAGAAGAAACGTAGAAATGTATAATGCTCTTCAGTGACGCGAACTTGGTGGAACATTGCTTCAATGTCACCCATCATTGCTACTGGTTCTTGCCTGAAGCGGAGTAGGACACCAACGAGTGTGTTAGTAAGACCAGGTCCCTGCATTAGTTCTTTGTTCAACGATGTATTGTGGTGCTGTGAACTGCAATCAAACACGACCCTAATCTTCTCTGGTTTGCGTGGGTGATATACCCCAAAGTGTGGTAGGAACCACTTCTTGTCAGTTTGGATCTCGGTCTGTACAGAGGGTACTTCTCTGGCATATCCTTTGGCGAAAAGATCTTCCATAAAGGTACAGTAGTGTTGATGCATCGAATGGCTTTTAGAAGCTTCCGTTTCAACCACATTGCACGCTGATAGGCTTGATTTTGGTTGCAGGCGAACGTGATGTCTTCGTTTTTGAACGGTAATGGTATCTCATAATGACCATCAGCATCCAGTTTACAGGTTTCTTCCATGACTTTGAGGAAACGTTGATCTTCGCGTGAATAGGGTTTTATGTTCTTATTGTATGTCTCATTGAAGTCGTGGATGTACATACGGTTGAGCGAGTCTGCTAACAGTTGATCCTTGACTTGACTTGACGCTAAAATGATGTGCTGCGACATTTATGCTGACAACATCTTTAACTATGATTTTGTTACAAAGCGTAGACAACTTCTTTGGTAAATTCCCAATAGGGGCTACAACACACCATCCCAATTTTGTCTTGCAGGCATATGGACCATCATTTCGACCTGTTAGGGTTGACTTCTACTGGTTCTAACGCCTTGGGACAGTTGCCTCCAATTAGAACTCCTATTTCTATTGGTTGATTGTCTTGGGTGAGGTGCCTCTTTATCTTATCTAGATAATTCCATTGCTTAATTTTCTTCGGTGTTGGTACTTCCTCTTCGTTCACAGGAAGAGTGTAACATGGTAACTCTGGTGTAACATGGTGGCAAGTTGATGGTAGGCGAGTTCTCATTTACTCCTAATATCCTGAGACCTTTGATTTTATTGCAAGGTATCAATGTTTCTCCATTTAAAGTTACAATAGACACTGTCGTTGGAATTCCAGAAAGCCCGATCTTTTCTGCAAGACTTGTCTTGATGAACGAACCTTGACTACCATCATCTAAGAAAGCATGTGTGAAGATGACAGATCTGTCTGTGCTATATATCTTAACTGGCAGCACACTCAAACTGACAACACTGGAGTCTACTGATGCAGAACTAGATTTTACAGGCGGTGGATTCTCTGGTAGCTGTTGTCTGTTGTTCGATTTCATTGTGATTCCATGGAGCCCTTAAGGATGTGTTTGTGTACAGACGCTACACTTTCGTCTTTCTTTGGCAGGTCTTAGCAGTGTGGTTCTTATCGACTGGTTTGTAGCACGCGAAGCAAAGTTTGTGTTGGAACCGGAACTTTTTCCTTTCGTCTAAAGTGAGTCTGAGGTAAGCTATGCAATCATCGAGGTCGTGTGACTGCGGACACATCTTACATTTTGTTGATACTGTGGAAGATAGGATTTTACTTCTCTCTCTTCTCGTACGTTGCCTGTCTTGAGAATTAACGTTTTCAGCACAAGCATCTCGTGAATACAAAGGGTCAGATATCAGGTCTAGCTCCTCTTCCAATAGGTCTATGAAATCTTTCATCGCAGCTTCATATCCAGACTTTCTTAGCTTCAACGCTTTACGATTCCAACGATCTTGTAAGCAGACAGGTAACTTGGAATTCAATAACTGAAAGAGTTCTGGGCTACTCAGGCATCTGTTCGGTTTAAAGTTCAGGGTGCTGTTAAGTTTAACTGCGAAAGTGTAGAACCTGGTGAAACTGGCTACGTTGTTTGGCTTCAATCTTGTCCACTGTCTAATTTCTTTTCTGTAAGCGTTTATGATTTTGTAAGGGTCGCCATATCTCGCTTCTTATAACTTTTTTGCTTCCTGATAACAGCTGTCAGAAGAAAGATAGATAAATTCTCTGACCAAATCTTTGGGAATACCTTCTAAGTACTGCAGGAGTCTTGTAAACTTGCCTCTTTCATCGCTGATCTTGGTCTCTACTACCTCTTCAAAGCTCCTATTGAAAAATAGGTAGCCTAGTTGGTTCCCGTCAAAGATTTCTAGATTGATATCAGGTGCTTGCATTCTCAGGATCAATTCATTCATCCCCTCAGTATGCTGCTCAGCAGGTCTGCTTTCTTTATCAAAGGTCTTCCAAAGCTTGCTATTATCATTTTGTTGTTTCACGTCAGTACGTCTATTCAAAAACTTGTCTACTGCTTCTTCTGAAGTTGCGATTGGAATATCTTTCAACACATCGCATTTTTGACTTCCTAATTCTTCTTCGTAACACTGGGGGAAAAATTGTGTTTTCTGCAGCAGAAAATTTGAGATTTCGTCAGGCAAACTTCAAGTTTTCTTTTGTTTCTGGAAAAATCTGTCGCAGAGAAACATCACATTTTCATCAAGTTTTCCTTTCAGGAATGTTGCTGTTTTCTGAATTGGAAACTTCGAGATAACACCAAGTTTTCCTAGATGTTAACATCATACAAACATCAGGTGTTTTCAATGAGAACGTCAAAGAAACACCATGTTGTTAACGGAAACTCCCTAAACATGGAGTTTTTTTTATCAGATATTTTCAGGATACGTTTCGGAAACTTCTCAAACATCTAGTTTTTCTGCAGATTTTTCACATCAAACATGACATTTTCCTGTTTTGCTTTTTCGAAAATCTCCAGGTTTTTACAGGGTAAATTTCTGTAACGGTTCGCTAGTTGTGGAATTTTGGCTAGGCTTAAACAAGCGGGAATTTGGTAATAAAGAACATAATCATTATTAAAATGCTTTATTAAAAAAAACCTTGTATACAGCCGGAACCTAGAATATACTATTGAAAACTGTACTATGACATTGCCTTCAACAGTTCCAACAACTAGAAAATATTCATTTTCCTGGAGGGCTAATCAATGCCGGATATTTTTCTGAAAGGTTTTTCAGTTTTGGGCTGAATGCCCTTTTCGATGGTGACCCAGGCTTTCTCGGCACAAGTTGGTTCTTTGTCCGTTTTGATGCACCTTGTTCGTATTGGGCATCAATCTCGTCTATTATCTTCTGAAACCTTTTGGTTCGCCAAGTTGGCTTCTTAACTTTGTAAACATTTTTTTCCTCGTCTTCAGCTTCTTCCTCCGAAGACATCATATCTGGTACAAGTACGTCTAATATTTTGGTCTTCTCAGCATCTGTTCCCTGCATCACACTCAATGCTTTCTTCCTTCTGTTGCATTTCTTAAATAAAATAGAAATGTCCCTTAATTAAAGGTCATATATAGTTCATTTCTATGATTATATTATTAGATCACTATCAATTTTTCCCTCTATTTAGCCTGAATAGTAGAGTATTCTTCCACTACATTGACATAATTTATACAGATTTATCTTACGCATCTCATTATTTTTTCAAACTGGATTCTGCAGTTTTAAGATTGATAAATTCTTACATGAATACGACGTTGAAGTCTTGCAACATCCTTTGTACTTTCAACACCGTTTCTCGTCTTCCTCAAGTGTGTTCTTTTGCTTTCGAAGTAGGTTTTAATTCCAGCTAGAAAAGAAAAAAGTTGACTTAGCAAAAGCCTATATCTAGCATGTTACAGGGAGCTACCAGCTACTTTCAATTCATTTATGGAGAATATCGATGTACACAGATGGGATATCTTAGCCAATTGATTTGCAGTTTAAAGCAGTTATGAAGTTTAAAATGAGGGAAGGAATGATATTCTTAAAAAGATTCTTTTCAATTATAGTTAATTTTCAACTTCGAATACAGGAAAAATCAAGACGTTTTATTATACCTTTCACAACATTATCCACATTTGGAAGATCCACATTAATAGAACGCACAAAATTCTTTAGGAAGTTGGTTGTTTTTTCATTAGTTACATCATATGGGCTAAACAAAAGAAAGAATGCATTTGATCCAAATTATTCTTAGTGCTAAATAGGACATAAAATAATCAGTATTCGAATTTACTGTTTCTTAAAAGTTATCAGATCATACAATTATGTTTCTTAGTTAAAGTTTTAAAACATCATAAAAAGAAGCTTATTAAATGAAACATTAACAGAAAATATTTTATACCTCTTTCCATTTTCTACATTCCACTCATTTAAGTTGTGAATTGAAAGTTGCTTGTAGGCATACTTGATATCACTCTAAAGAGATGAGAAATAATTCAAGCTTGCAATCCACAGTTGGCTACATGTATTAACCCTTTGTGTCCTCTTTGTGATCTATTGAGGAAAGGCTTCAAAACTCATGGTAAAATACTTACTCTAACATTGTTTGGTACATCAATCTTTTCTTTCTGCTTAGGTTGCTGCTGGTTAGCTTCCAACGAGTCCAGGCGTCTTAAAATTTCTTTATTTTGGTTTTCCAAGTTTTGAGATACGCGCATAATGAATGAACGTAAATCCTCATCCATTCTATCTACAAAATCAGAGCTAAAATTTCTACATCCTTCCTCTGACATCAAATTTACAGCAAAGACAACGAAAATGGGTGCTATTTCCTTTTCACATCCACCTCAATGCATCTGCCATATTTTTTTTGCTAGTTGGCCCTCATCATGGACATAAAAAATAACCCTAATCGTAGGACCTAGCTCTAACCCTGACCCTAGGGCATCCTGGACGGGGAGTAGGGGGTGTAAAAAGGACCTGAAAATGATTGTTCTTTACCTAGTATTAGTATATCATGTACTTGTGTGGTGTACAAAACCACATAAGGTTTCAGTAAGGAAAATGAGACACTACATACCGTCATCATTGCTTTGTGTATTACGTGAGTCGTCCAATAATGATAAGGGTGATGATGTAGTAGAGATATTTGATGAAGCACCTTGAGTTGGTGTAGACGAGCTTGCCAAAGTGCTTTGGTCGTATGCCAGCTTTTTCTTGGTGCTGCTCCTTTCTGTGACTTCCTTTTCCTTGTTTTTAGCCAGTTTCTTCTTCGTACTTTTTTGTGCTACTTCCTTTTTGTCAGAACTCATGCCGTCTGACTCATCTAATTCACTGTCATAAAAGTCAGACGATCCATCGATTAAATTACTCAAATTACTAATTCTTGTCATTTTTTTGTGGTTTTGAATAAATAGATGCTATCGCGTGGCCCACAGTTCACAAAAAGATCGAAGCACGTACGTGCGCAGCTCGAGAATTTGAGGTCCATTTCCTATTTTGCGCGTGCGCAAGTGTTCTCTACCTGCGAGGCTTTTCAGAAATGAAGTATTGCAAGAACTTAACATTGCAACAACGGAGAAGAGCTGACATGCTATACCTATCGAGATAAACTTATCGAGTTCATCTCGCTCATGTAAAAAGTTATAATGTAAGACATGTGAATTATGGCTAAATATCAAAAATGTTTCACTTGTATGCAGAGTTTCAGCAAGAGTTATTTCAGCAGACATAAATGCAGTAATAAAATTGTAGCACCTTATGAGAGGGTAGTGAGTAATGTACCCACTGATATTTCTTACAAGAATGATGAAAATCTTATTGAAACAACAATTGATGAGAACATTCCAGATCTTTCACAACTTCAAAATCACCATCAGAATCAAGTCATTGAAGAAATTATCAGTAATGAAGAGTTTGAGTCCATTTTTGATGAAATTTATGCTCAAGATGAGTTGAGTATTAGTAAAGAAAAGGAAAATGATGATTGTAGCATTCTTTTAAGATGGACTTGTCTAATATTATCGTATTGGCAAATGCACTTTTCAGTCACAGATAATGCTCTGGAATTTTTATTGAGTATTATTTCAATTTTTTTAAAGAAACTTGCTGATTTGATAAAGTTAAATGGAGATGTGTTGAATCAGTTTGCACAAAATTTCCCGAAGTCTTTGGTCATGTTCCATAAGATACTTA
Source organism: Turritopsis dohrnii (assembly GCA_027922465.2). Taxonomy (NCBI): domain Eukaryota; kingdom Metazoa; phylum Cnidaria; class Hydrozoa; order Anthoathecata; family Oceaniidae; genus Turritopsis; species Turritopsis dohrnii. Next base: position 54,190 of record BQMF02000825.1, on the reverse strand, counting down.
AAATTGAAAAATCAACTTTCAAAAAGTATGTTGTTTGTATCAAATGTTTCACTCTGTATAATTTGGAAGATTGTAGAAGTAAAATACAAGGTGAATATGTTTCTGCGAAGTGCAAGTATGTTCGCTTTCCTAACCACCGCTTACCCCATCTACAAAAGAAATGTGGACAGACTCTTCTCAAAACATTAAAATCACCCTCTGGTGGCTCAATCCTGGTACCATTTAAAACATATTGCTATCAATCAATTAAATCTTCTCTGCAGTTACTTTTACAAAACCCAGACTTTGAAAGGAAATGTAACTTGTGGAGGAATAGGGAAACCAATGAAGGTATTTATAGTGATGTGTTTGATGGTTTGATTTGGAAGACCTTTCAAAGAAATGGGGAATGGTATTTTTTAAACGAAAGAAATTATGCTTTAATGCTGAACGTCGATTGGTTTCAACCTTTCAAGCATTTGTCGAGCTTTTCAGTTGGAGGAATTTATCTTGTTGTTTTGAACTTACCTCGAGTAGAAAGGTTCAAGAAAGAAAATGTAATTCTTTCTGGAATAATTCCTAATATGGATAAAGAGCCCCCCACCAACACATTCATCAAGCCCCTTGTTGATGAATTGAATGAAGCTTGGCACGCTGGCTTTCAGCTTTCTGTAGTCAAAAGACCGTTGGTAAATTTTCATCTTGCACTACTTTGTGTTGGTTGCGATATCCCAGCAAGTCGCAAATTGTGTGGATTTCTAGGTAAATATTTTTGTTTTTTTATAAAAACAATAACAAAATTATGAATAAACATTTTTTTTAAGAAAGTCTTTTGACCTGAGCCTCAATGTTCTTAACAAAATGCCTGAATATTTTAACAGGATTAATTTTTGCAAGATTAATTTTTGCGATATTGCAATTTTTTGCCTTTTTCAGGAAAGTTTATATTACGAAAACATGTGAAATCGATTAATTCATGCAAATTTTTTTTGTGCCCGTTTGCGAAAATAAATCCAGCTAGGTTTTTTTCGTTTTTTATTTTTATTTTTATTTTTTTGTTCTTTTTGATCCAATGGGATCAACAAATGACAAGCTAAATCAACATTTTCTCTTAAAAAGTGTTACCTTAAGTAGATAGAATTTTGCATGATTAAATTTTGTGGTTTTCCAGGCCTGGTCATGAGAAAATTAGCAGACGTGTGGTCATTGCATGTCTCAATTGGCAATTCAGTTACTGCATGAACTTGTGTAAATTTTTGACATATGTGCGACCAATTTTTTCCAGTTATTTTTCCTTCTGTAAGATAATTAAGTCAAATTTGAAGTGTGTCGTGTAAAAATAAGGAGATTTTCACAGAGAATTAATTTAAAAAATAATAATGTTTTTGAATATTCGGAACGTAATATGTTAGCTATAAAGATAACTTTGACGGTAAATAAAATTTATTCATAAATTAATAAAGAAGAAAAATTAAACCTGAAAATAATAATAAAAAAAATTACTCTCCAAAAATATTACTCTCCATCGTTTTGATTTGAAGTTCAAATGGTTTTTTAATTAAATTAAAGACGTTTCCGTTCCATTAACTAGTCAACAGCTATTTTTTTAAAAGATTTTTTTGAAACTGCAACCTTACGCATGAATTTAAAAGAACGTTTAAGAATAAGAAAACTACATATATACCGTATTTCCTCTAATATATAAATGCCGCCCTCCATTAAACGCCACACTTATAGCAGAACGCTTGTAGTAAACGCCTCCCTCTATTAAACGCCACGCCTTGAGAAGCGGTGTTTATTAGAAAACAGGCTAATTATAAAAATTATAAAAATTATATATAAAAACGTTTTTATCTCATACAAGACAACGGCGACAGTGATGTTGCTCTTCTTTGACATTTTCGTGAACATATCTTTTGTAGGAAACATTTTTTCGCATTCTTTTGTTTACCTTTTTACGATAAGGAAACATTATTGTTTAAGTTTGCTTCTGTCAAATTTTTCATTTTGTAATAAACGCCACCCCCTCAATTAATCTTAAATCTTGTTTTTGTAGAGGAAATATGGTAATACAATTAAATATTACATAATAAAATCATGTGCATGAAGCTCCTTCATTCCTCAGCGGATTTCGCTGAGTAGACTTGTTTTCTACTAACAAATGAAGAAAATTTGTGCGCACTGACTTTTAATTCAAAATCACTGTCGTCTTCCAAAGCGATGGGAGACCTCACTACTGTAATAGTAGCAAAGTTTCGTTCTGTCATTGTAAAATTTAATTGTAGCACACAAACAATTTCGGAAGCAAAACTTTCAACATTTTAGGCCAGATTTTTGTTGACTTGTAATTAAACCTTTGTTATTACACTTATCATTACAAGGCAGGCGTGTACACGCTTAAATAAATATTAGCGTGTGTGGGAGGCGTTTTTTTAGCAGGGGCAGAGTAAAAGAAACATAATTTTCAATCATTTTTTATATTCTTTCACTGTTTACATGATAAATTTTGATAAAGACTAAACTAATCCACATGAAATTTGTGCCTATTTGCGAAAATAAATCCAAAACATTTTACGAATTCAAAAACTCGCAAAAATTAATCACACAAAAATTAATCCGATTAAAGTATGGACTGAGATTTTCTTAAATTTGATTCGCATTTTAACTTGATGTATGTCTAGACTTTCAAACATTTACCACCCACTTGCTCATTCCAAAAATTAAAATAATTCTGTGTTCTATATTTCACATATAAAGAGGATGTATATCAATAATCAAAATCATTTTTTTATATATTTCCCCGTAGGACGAAATATATGTTAAAATCAGCATTTTCCTTCTTCTCTGTTCACTTTTATAGCCGCGGTTCGGTATTGAATTTTCGCCTAGCCAAACTAGATAAGAATAGAGGCTAGTCTACAGCATGCCATTTTTTTCAGTCAGTAGTGCAGTGGAAGATTTTTGGTTTTTTCTGCTAGCTTTTAAAATGATTCAATAGATGAAACGTTAAATGATGGAAATGAATCGTTTTAGTTCAGTGTTGTCTTAAAAAGCTTTGTAAAAACTTTTGAATGAAATGAACGTGTAAAAACCAGAAAGAATTGATATATCAATGGTCAGATGTTTTGTTTTTGTTGATAACAATGTTTATGATGATTGGTAATTAATTTGCTTCGAACAGCAAACCATTGAAGCTGTGGTTTCAGTGCAAAGGTGAAAATTAATTATCAATAGCCAGGCTGAAGATTTATTTTTATTTTACATCCTGATATATAATAATAATGTAGCCCAACTGAACTGAAAGCACGATGTACCAGCCATAAAGGAAACCCATTTCATGTGGAGAACAACCAGTTCAATCAGTTTGATAATTCAAAAAGTACATACAAAAACAGCAAGTAAAAACGTGATGTCGTATATGCAATAAGAAGTTCAGAAATTACGTATAATATTTTAAAACACACAGGATTGAGACACATAATAACTTGAAAGAATCTGGTCGAGTGTGCTTCCGAACAGAAACATAGTTTACTATGGATGAATTCCATGGTCACGTATACTGTTTTGATACTGTATTTGTCATATTTTATTTTGCAAAATTTATAACTGTCAATTTTCCTGTACGAACAACGAGCGTAAATCAAAACAAAATACAAATGGCAGTCTGTAAATTAAATCAAGCCGGAACAGGAACTTCTACTTTCAGCTATTTTTTTTCCATTTGGGATTTATATATGAAGGTCGTTTTTACCACAAAATAAACAATGAGTGTGAACATGTTTTGTTAACATAGATGTTCATTCTGAATACTTGAATTTAGTTTTATAAATTGTCACTTTAAGCCCATCTTTTTTTTGAAAATAACTATTCTGTCCTAATTTGAAATGTTACACGTAACATTTGTTAGTAGAGATTTTGATTGCTTTCGATAGTTATTTGCTTATATGTCTACCCGAAAGTATACTGTGGTATCAAAATTAGGTTTAACGATTTTCTTTTCTTCTTTTGTACAGAAAACCTGTATACAAATTTGATTGTATAATGTTGTAAGATAATTTTATCTGAGTTACAAAAAGCAAGTGTTCTCTCAAATTACATTGTTTACCGTGATTTTATGGTATAAAGGATAGGAACTTGTCAAGCTTCTGCAACAATAAAGATCATATATACATATTATGTTATGATGAAATTGTCTTACACATTGATGGGGTTGTTGATATGCAGTTATTTAAGGGGAAATATTAGTCGCATTTTAGCTACGTGTCCGTAGTAACTTCTCAGTCACTTTTTAACTCCTCAGCAAAAAAATTTAAGAGGAAAACCTTATCATTTGACCTTGAACAACTTCATATCATAATAAGTTCAAAGTAAGTTTTTTTGTGGTATTAAATTCAATCTGAGTATCAGGTTGATGGTAGTTATACTGTAATTATTTTGTTGCTATTTAAGGACATGCAGCAACTCATGGCTGCTCAAAATGCAACAAAATATTCCCTGGTCGTGTAGGATGCAAAGATTATGGAGGTTTTGATTGTGAAAATTGGCCAGCAAGGACAACACTTGAGCACCGCCAACAAATGACTGAGATCCTAGATGCTACCTCAGCTACCGATCAGGAAAATTTGGAAACAAACTATGGAACACGATATTCTGTGTTAGCAGAACTCCCTTATTTTGATACTGTTCGAATGACACCGATTGACCCAATGCATAATTTGTTTATGGGCACTGCAAAGTTGATTTCTAAAATTTGGAAAGAGCTTGGTTTTATCAATCGCCATTCACAAACAACTTTGCAAGAACGGGTAGATAAATTTGTTGTTCCTTCAGATGTTGGAAAAATCCCCCGAAAGATTGTCAGCAGTTTTGATGGATTTACAGCTGATGAATACAAGAATTGGACCACTCTTTTCTCCATCTTTTGTCTGAAAGGAACGATTCCAGCAAATCATCTGTCTTGTTTTCGTAAGTTTGTCCTTGCATGCAGGTGTCTTTGTAAGCAAATAATATCAAAAGTGGATCTGGCAATAGCACATAATTTTCTTCTCGAATTTTGCAAAAGCTTTGAAATTCTGTATGGTAGAGAGAGGGTTGTTCCAAATATGCACTTGCATCTGCATATCAAAGATAGTGTTACTGACTTTGGTCCAATATATTCATTTTGGTTGTTCTCTTTTGAAAGGTAGGTTGTTTTTAATTTGCATAATTCTCAGTTCTCATAATTCTCAGACCTTAGTAGTAATGTTGCTTAAAACATGACCATTTTTAAGTAGAATTGTTGCTTAATTTGTTGCTAAGAATTAATTGAAAAAATATGTTTCCAGTCTTGAAAATCTTTGTGTAAGCTTAAGTGTTTAAGTATAAACATAAGACATAGTACTGCAACCTAGTGTAACCACCTAGTGTGGCAATTTTAAGAAATGTGCTGTAGCTATGCTAGTGCTGCATTATTTCAAAATTTCATGTAAGATCCTTGTAGTACTGTTGCTTAACTTTTTGAGAAAATTTACTAGTGTTGCTTATAAACGTGTTGCTTATAAAAAAAAATTGTCTCTGCTAACTCCTTGTTCTATCAAAGCTCCTTCCCAAAAAATGATTTTGGAAATAGAAATATTGAAAAATCATTGGTAATGATGTATGGAGATATTTTTTGATCTCTTAGGTATTTTAATAAACCCATCCCTATTAAGATTATTCTCTTGTTATTCAAGAGAACTCTTTTTGATTAATTGTAGATAGGGCACCCAAAGTTATATTTTATTATGCTAGATACAACGGTATTCTTGGTAAACTTCCAACTAATAACCATAACATTGAAGTTCAATTGATGAATCGATTCACTCGTGATATCTTCGTAATGAATGTCACCAAGCCAGAAAAATTTGGTCAGGAATTCAGAGAGTTGTTATCCAAACTAACCATCTCTGAAAAAGGCACATTGAAAGATATTGGCTCGTCATCAATCCTGCAACTGGCAAAATTGTCATCAAGGTACACATTCACTATTCAATTAAAAGTAATATGAATATATGTTGATAGAATTACACCTTTTTTAACCACAAAGATTATAAGCATAGAAAGGCTGAAAATGTGCTAAGCTTACCTTTTAGGATTGAGCTTTTAGGATAAGGCTGTTTTTACTTTTAATGTGACTGAGGGAAAATCATAACAAGTGATAATTTCTGATAAATTTATCAGTAACATCACTTGTTATGATTTTCCCTCAAACCTCACAAATATACCATAGTCTTCATTTCAAAAAAAAACTAACAAAGCTCTCCTCCTAAATAAGCCTAACAGATACAGTGCAATTACTCTTTAATGTATGTTTTAACCAATCAGAATCAAGAAATAACCTGTTGATGACTAAACTTTTAAATGACTAACAAATGTGCTTGAAATCATGCTTTTAATCAAGCATACCATTGGCATATTTTGTATGCAATTTTGTATTCAGTGTATGTCAAGTTACTAAGGGTTAATACCATTTGTACTATTTCAAATTTCTATACCTTTCTTAATAAATGACTTATTTTTAGGTTTACCAATATTCAAACACAAATATGGCATGGCTTGGACGTTGACGTTTCTAAGGGTAAAGAAGCTCGATTTTCTCTTTCCTCGTTACAGTTACTTCATCTAAAAGTGAACATCGGAATAATGTTTTTCAAGCTTTCATCCACATTACTTTGTAACTTGAGATCTTGCAACGAAGGAACACGTTCCATATTTAAGTTGGCATAAGAAGTTACAATGATATGATTTTCACAAAATTTACGCATAAGCTGTGTGGTGATACTTCGATTGTTGGTTTGGTATCCACCCAGAATGCCATTATATCTTTCAAAGGAATAACACCAAAATGCGTAGACAGGACCAAAATCTAATATGCAGGATTTTATATGTAACTGCATATGCATGTTTGGTGTACAGTATTTAGTTCCAATTAATCGTTCAAATGTTGTATTAAACAGCTTCAAAAGTTCATGGGCACTGTGTACTTCTTCAACAGTTATATATGGCTTCAGAAGATATTTACAAGCTCTAACAAACGCTTGCCACATGTTGTAATGAGACCTTGGAAGGTTATCTTTGAGTACATACAAGGAAACAAACAACACCCATGTTTTATATTCTTCAGACTTCATGGTACTAGAAGCAGCTGAAATGGAACTCGGCATTGATCCCACACCAGGTGGTAGTTTAACATCAGCCATAAGTCGATCAATGTCTCCCAATGCTGAAGCCTTAAGAATGCCAAGCTTAAAATAGACAAAGCATTATTATATAGCAGGAAACTTAAAAGTAAAAATTAGAATGCTTTTTTATCAATAACGTTGCGAAAAATCTATGGAAGTAATTACAAATGATATACCTCAATCCACATTTTTAAAGTATGCTTTGATACACCAAGTAATAAACAATGCATTGGATCAACCAAATGACATCGAATGGGATTGTAGTATGGAAGTCGCGAAAGCTCAGAATAGCGAATACCAAATTGATACTCTAATTCTTTTTCTTCAGTTTGAGTCTTTGCTTGAAGGTGACGCTTACAAATCTCGTTATGATGTTCATGTGTGCGCATTTTCCACAAATAATCCTTGTACCCCGAAAAATCTGGTTGTGATCCAAACTTATCCCGGGAAAACTCTTTAAAACATTTGCTACAGCCTAAAAGACGTTGATTACAAATTTCATGTTTCTGAACTTTGAAGATAAATATTATCAAACTAAAACCATTTATCTATTTAGTTAAATGACCAAGCTTACCATGCCTTGCATTATAAGAAAGAAAGCCACAGCACTTTCTTGTCGCGGGAAGGTCGGAAGATATACAGCACAAAGCAAATTTGTACAAAGCTTTGGAGTCATTTTCCTCTAACAACACACCAGGCTGCCAAAATTTCAAAAGATCGTCTACTAGCGGTTTCAGATAACTGTTAACACTGAGTTTAGGTTCATTAGGACCTGGTATTATACCAATAATTAGCACATTCTCCCATTTAAATCGCACTTCGCGCGGAAGATTCAACAAAGCCATGTAGATGACACCACAACTATGTTGCACATTGTCGAAGGGCTGGAACCAGTCAATATTTAATATTCCCCCTAGATTTCGACGATCTGTAAAATATGGTTGGCCATCTTTGTCACAGAAATCTTTCCAGAATTGGCCATCTACAGTATCACACATAAGTCCGTCTTTACATTTGTTAGGACCAGCTAACAGCATCTCTAATATGTCATTGCGTTTGATCAGATTTTGTATCGACTTTTGCAAAGGCAAATAACAATAAACTCTTTTTGGATACAAAAATGTTTTTTTCCCATCGCCACTAGAAAAGGATTTCATAAGCAAAGTTCCACATGGAGATCTATACCTAGTTTGTGTGTGCTCAGGATATCGTATAAAACTACATATTTCACTTTCTTTTTGACCGTTTGTTCCAGTTCTTGTGCAATTTTCAGGATCATAGATAGAACAACAATTTGGACAAGACACGTACTTGACATAAGTACATAAATTTAGATTAATCATTTTCTTAGCAATAAACAAACTTTTCGGAAATTCATTAGCCATTGTCTTAAGTTTCTCAACATCCAACAAAAAGCAGATTAGTGTCAAGAATAGTTGTACTAATCTAAATATTATTTCAACTGCTCCATCCGATATTGAAAATGCTGATTGTAATGCAAGGATTTGGTGGATAAATACAGCAACGATTTTGCTTGTATTATGAGCATCAGTTGCTTGTTTTTCGAACTCGTGATTACAATTTAGGAAATCATCCTCTGGATCCGTTTTCTCTTTCCATAGTTCATGCACATGATTCTTCGTGTGGCTCTATATATGTAAAATAATTATTTTTCATTAAAATTGTTGTGTGTTGCAATCGGTTTTATCAAAAGTTATTCTTACAATTTCTTCTACAATGTATTCCTCTTCTTCATTCTCAAATGAACATTCTAAGTCTGTCTCTGTGTGATTCTAAGGAAGTATGATGTTGTTGATAAAAAGATATTGTTAATTTTTATTCTATTATAAATTGAACTTACTACTGTAGCTGAAGTTGCCAGTAAGACTTTTGCTGCCTTGTTTGATATATCTAAGATTTGACAAAAACAACAGTTAATCTCTACATTTCGATAGAATAGCTGGAGTGGAGGTAGATAGCACAAAAGCAGACTCTTGAATTGACTCACCCTACACTACCTAAGCGTTATTCCTAAATACTGTTTAGTTAATAAAAATTGCCATGAAATTTCAGCGGGCATTACTGCAAAATAATGCCCCTAGATCAATTGAAATCGAACGGTTTTAACCAATCAGAAAGCGCGTTTTAACTATTACAGAGTTTTACCCTCTCAACCGGGTAATAATGCTAAATAATAGAACTGAAACAAGACTAATTGCAGCTATCCATTCGAATCAATTTTTCATAAAACGAAAAAGTTATTACCATCTTTCTTTTTTCTTTTCCAGGTTCCATTTCTAAAGTAAAGTTGTTGATGACGATAGTACCCTTCTCGTGAAAGTAGCTCGTCACAGTGCGGACATTCTTTTTCCATCTTCAAAGAAATCAACCCACTGATCGATAAAAATGTGCATGAAATATATAATCCAGAACAACGGATCTATTTGCAGATTAAATTCAATGATCCAGCGTTACTCTTCTGACGTGTTAAAGCCATGTCACTGTGTTAAATGAACAATTTGTTTCGTATCTGCATTTACAGACGTTATTGTTAATGTGTGTACAGAAGTAGAGAACATAGTCGAAATGCTTATAATTTACCGTAGTTCCTTGCGCCCGGGCGCTTATTAAATCTTTTCGAAATTTAGCAGGGCGCTTATTAGAGGGGACGCTTAAAAGAGAAGGGCGGTTATTAAATGGTTTTAAATATCCATAGAGTGAAATAATGAAAGGTACACAAATAACAATTCTTCTATATTTAGATATCTTTAATTTGTTATTTTCTAATGAACGCCCGGGCGCTTATTAGAGAAGGGGACACTTTTTTAATTAATGGAAAATAACAAAGATTAGATAACTATACATAATAAAACATTTTACAACAACCATATGTTAGCATGTGGTTAGCTAACAAATATCCATAACAACCCTGTAATGACTATCCATATTTCACAAAAATTGTAATGTACTCAACAAATCTTCGAAACTGATGTATGTAAATATGTTCTATGTAAAAAGTTCACTTTCTCATTTCAAAGGTTTTATTTGCACACCTGCAAGGATTAGAATATTGAACAAATCGCTCCTCTATTTTCCATCACAATGGCTATTTACTTTTAACCATATCCATGGTCACACGAAAAAAATATTTATCGTTAAAACACCGTTGGAAAAACAATATCAAGTGTGCCCAGTAAAATTAACATTTGTGACTACCTCGTGGTAAATCATATTCTTTTTCTCTTTCTCACTTTAACGTTATCTACAAGAAGTCGTTTGTGAATTTTCATCGTTAAACTTCGAATATCTTATTCATTTCGTTTTTAAAATGTCAATCAGAAAAATGTCGTTTAATATTGAAAGGTAAGTCTTGTTTTAACACTATCCTTAATATTTCTAATTTATCCATAAATTAAATTAGGCAGAAATCTTAAAATTCCTGTCAGATTTTGTAGATGAATTTCTGGGTCAGCACAGTATGTGTATGTGCATCTCTTTAGGGAAATGCCTTTAGACCTGATACATCATCATCTCGTATTTTCATACTTACTTGTTGCGCTTGTTTGGTTTCGGAATGTCTGGGTCAGCATAAAATATGCTTGTGCAATTATTTTAAAATAGATGCCTTTAGACCTGATTTTCTGAGACAAACGAAAGTGCATTTATAGCTAAAAATCTTGAAGACATCTTTCAAAGTAAAGAATGTAACAAGAATATGCCTATTGTTAGCTACTTTTTACCGAAATGTAAGTTTGTATATTTCTTAGAAATTCTGCAAAGCCAACTACTCAGGGTCAACGATTTAAACGGATCCTTCATTCAACTGGAACACCTTCAAACGAATCAGGGTAAAAATTATTATTTGCATTAAGTGTACTTGTAAATTCCCTTAGGCATAGAAATTATTAACAACTGACATTCTGTAGATATAACAATTTTAAATATAAGCATACACAATTTATATATTTACATTATATAAATTTGTTACAAGTTACACTTTCGTTGATCGAATTGTCTGGTTTCTACTAAATTAACGTCATTAGTTTCCGATAGTATAGTATCAAGAAGACCATTATTCTCAGGAAATTAAACATCGCTTGGCATGTTCAAGTCTATTACCATAAAATAATAGGAATAGTGGTGGATCACATAGTTACGACCATACAATATATACAATATATGATAAAAATCATGTAAAATACAAACTAGAATATGTTAATATAGTGTAAAATAGACTTTGTGTTAGGCACTATTCTGCTTTTGCAATGATGTTGCTAACTTTGATTTACAGGCAGAAATTTGCAACACCTAACAGGTCACCTGGTAATTCGGTAACTGACCTTCGAAATGATCCAACAGAAATCAGGTAGTAATTCCTTTGGGTACTTTACTTTTTTTATCAAACAAAGACAAGTTGGTGCTAAGTTGTTTCTATGAAAGTTTTTTTTAATTCAGTTTGCAATACATATAGGTTTACAACAATACATACAAGTTTACGATACATGTAAGACCTAGACACAACATAAATTTGTCTATTTACACCGAATAAGGAAATAAATTAAACCCTACATTTGCATTATAATCCCTGCAAAGTCTGCAAGGACAGTTAATTGGTTTCCAGGACTTTATTTCACGTTTGAAGTTCTCTAAGGTGTTTGCAGTTTTTATATACTCCGTAACTATATTCCAAATTTTAGGGCCCATACACCTAATTGAATGTTTACCTTTAAGTTCTGTTTGCACATTCGGTAGTTTGAAGTAAGAGTTAGAACGGAGGCTATACCTATTTTGGTCATTGACATTTGATTGTCGTTGTTTTGTTGGGACAGCTTTTAAATATGTTTTTTTTTATTGATTTATAGAAAAACGTGTTCAACACCAAGATCTACTACGACTGGTACATCGCCCGACCTTGGTGAGGATCTGCTTAATACTAGGTAATGCATAAATTTACAGTTGTAAATATCAACTATCATTTTGAATATTGAAAAATGTTTTTTCACGTTATTACCACGGAATTGTTAGTGCTTTTTTTAACATTCACAGTAACTATGAACAAGATGATTTGTCCGAAAGCTCGTTTTCTTCGGTATCTGCTGATCACGCTATTATAAGGTAATATTTTTTAAAACTAAACCCCACTCAAAAAATATCTTCCACTACTTTAGAGCCGAGTCATCTTTACGGAAAGTCAAAAAAAATTTAAAACGTAAGGAAAGAAGGAAATTGAAGTTGCTCCATAAAAATTACGGAAAAATTATTCTTCAGAGCAATGAAAAGATAGATCGCCTCGAAAAAACAATTAAAGCATCAGAAAATAATGCCATCCTTGCGACAACACTTCAAACTTGTACCGTGACATCGCCAACAAAAAGTCATACTAAGATTCTGGCAACAGGTCCCTGTCTATCTAAGCAATCAAAGGATAATAAACGGCAACTTGGTCAAATGCTGTCAGGCATTCCTATGTTTAAAAAATCAGATGTTGAGGAGTTTAACTCCACTTGTTTTGGTAAAGGACAGTTTGGACAGTTGACTCTTGTCAATTTGAAAAAGCTAAATGTTATTGTTGCTTGCAAAACACTATCATCTGATTCATCATCAAAAAATGACGTTTACGCAGAAGTTATTGCTGGATTAACACTTTCTGGAGAAAAGTACTTTCCCTATGTATTTGGACTATTAAATGATTTTTCCATTCTAATGGAATTCTATGGAAATCCATCTTCAGGAGAACCAGATGTTAGTTTGTGGAAGAAAGTAAGAGAAAAGCCATCTTTCATAGAACTTCAAAAACTTCTTATTGACGTTTTAAATGCTGCCATATGTCTGCATAGCTATCAGATTCTTCATAATGACATTAAAGCAGATAATTTAGTTTGTACGAAAGATGGTGTCAAAATGATTGATTTTGGCAAAGCAAGATTAATTTCGCATCCAAAAACTTACTTTATAAAATCTGGAACTCCCCAAGCTGCAAAGTATAATACCTATCATCGTCACTTGGCTTATGAGCTAAGAAATGTGCCTGGATCCAAGCAATCTGTTCTAACTGATACTTTCTCAGTTGGTTATTTATTGAAGCATATGGCAGGGATCATCAATTGCCACGAAATTATAATAATTGGAAGAAAGTTAAAAGCCATTAAGCCAGATTTGAGGATATCTTTGAAGACAGCATTATCTTTACTGATGAAATTAAATTTCTGATTAAACACATTTTTCTATTACCGTATGGTTCACGTTTCTATCACATATTTCAGTAGTAGGTCTCCCCCGTAGCTAATATTCTCTTGTAAAATTTCCAGAGGTGAGGTCACGCGTAGAGTCAAATGTTTGAAAGATATGTATTATTAATTGCGAGCTTAAAGGAAATTGTGAAACTAGCTACGAAAGATTTATGAATGAAGTGATATTTTGTGAAACTCTCCACACTTTTTTCGTGTATATCCAAAAGTTTGTTCACCTGTAAAATTATGAAATCTGTGAAATTATTTTATAAACGCCCCCCTCGAATAAAAGCCCCCCTCAAATAAACGCCTCTCTACAAAAAGGGCGTTTTTTCGAAACACGACTATCACGTACATTTGGAAAGGAATCATATATGTACGTGTGTATGTTTATTTTTCTTTTTTTTCTTTCATAAAAACATAAAAACAATTCAATATAATTGAAGAAGATGATGTTGATGATGATATTATTGTAGATTAGTTTGATGACCTTGTGAAGACTTTCTTGTGTTTGTTATTTGAAAATACACGATCATAGAATCTTAGAGCATTCTTTTTCGTCGATTTTTCTAAAATTTAAAGAACGCCTCACTCTTTAGACCGCCCCCTCGAATAAAAGCCCCAAAAAAACTTCGAGGCGTTTATTTGAAACATTACGGTATGTATCTTGGGAACTGCACAAAATGTGTACTTAAATGAAATAGCTTGTTAGAAATGCTTCGCATCATCTTTTTTTTCTCTGATTAATATTTCATGTAAAGAAAGTGTGCATGGTAACCTTAGTGTATGTGTAATATATATTTTGTTACAGAAATATTGCCAACTTAGGAGACATGATCAAAGAAAAGTTTACTAATATGGAAAAAATAATAATAGAACAAAGAAAGGAGATAGATCGTCTGAATGAAAGGTTTGGTTTGTTGGAACAAACAACGAAAGAGTGCTTTGCCAAATATGAGCAAGTCAGCAAAAAAGTTCAAGTTCCTGTTGTTGTGCAGGTAAGTTGGCCTTCAATTGTTTTGTTTTTATGTTCTGTTTTCCGGCTATTATGTGAAGTACCTCTCCTAGCAACTTAAATTTAACACAGTTACTTTTATCTTCTAGAGAAAAATTAAGTTGTTGTACAAAGTTTATCCGGAGGAAGAACAGTGGGATCTTGAGGAAGGGTATGGCAAAGATAGCTTTCTGCATTCAAAATTATAAGTAGAAAATGTTGAAAAATTAAATTTTATTCGTTATTGCAGTTGGGATTCAGAAGTTAACTCGCAAATTACAGACCAAATTATAGAAGATGTCAGCACCCAATTAAATAACAAATACGCTAGAGATGTGATACTTGGTAGGATTTCAATCATTTCAATGGTTTTTATGTTGGATTTGATTGCGAGTTAGTAAAATATCGTATTCTCGTTTCAGTGGGATGCAAAACATATTTCCAATCGATAAAGAGGGCATATAATGACGAGTTAAACAACCCTGAAAAATTTGCATTGGATAAATTGAAAAAGAAATACCGTGCTAGAAAACAAAGAGTGAGTAAAAAAAAGCTTAAATCTAAATTGTGCTGACAACTTGAGGATATGGAACTAAGGATAAAAAGATTTATCTACACAAGACTTAAAATCAATATCTTTTAGACTGCCGTGACAATCATGCTTTTCTTGCACTTCGTCTCTTTCCATACTTTTTTTTATTTCTTTCTACTTAGATATACAACATGCGTACAAAATACGTGAAAGAGGATGAGGAACACCTATGGGCAAAAGTGTCAGTAAATGATATGTCTGACGAAGAAGACGATGAAGGTAGTGGTGGATTTAAAAGGAAGACCCCAAAAGATCGTTCTGAAGAAGTGAAAGAACTAGTAAAAAAACTAGATGAGCGACATAAAGAAAAATTGGAGAAAGAAGAAAGGAATGTTTTAAAAGTACAGAGAGTCGTTTCAGATTCTCCTGTAAAGAGGCTTTAAAAAAAGGGTTCTTATAGATTATTTTAGTTTTGATTATTATTCATTTTTTCCTTCTTTTTTTTCCTTTGTGTTTTGTTGATGTTGTCGTTGTTGCTTTACGAATCGCGACTATATCAAAAGACACAACAAACAAGCAAATGTAAGAGAGAGAGATGATGCATCTGTACAATTTTTGACCTTTTTTCCGATTGTATTTACCTTTTTATAAGATATTTCTAGTAGAAACATCAATATATTATTATTTTTCCTCGTCCACTTTTCCATTTATTGTACTATACTTTTAAGTCGACATAATAAGGGCTTATGTTCAAGCCGATTTGAAAGTGAAAACTCCCTAACCACCTTAAGACATTCATTGGCATATAAATCGATCAGGGTCTTAAAGCGCGACTAGCGAACAGAAAAATGGTAAACAATAAGACAAATATAGAAATGCAAATGAACTAAAAAGATTCGAAAAAAATATCTAAATGGAAAATTGGTAATTTCCAATGATTTTTTTTATTTAAACGAAGAGAAACTCTTAATTTTCCTTACATTTACAATTTTGGAAATCTGGAATTTCCGAAATCAAAACTACATGTACATGCCATTGTAACTTTCCGGATAGTTTTTAGGCTAGGAAACGGTCTTGGAAATTTGTAATTTCCATCAAGTTTTTCTGTTAGAAATTAATGGAAATCTGTAATTTCTACGAAATTTCGTAAGAAAAAACTACTTGGAAATTTACACATTTTGCCCAGTGTATAATTTCTTGAGGCTCTGTGTATTTTGCTTCAAACAATGTGCTTTTGTTGCTGGCATCTGTAAGTGTCAAGGAACATGGAATTCCTAAGTCACTCTGGACGAGAAGAGAATGCCTATAATGGGTCGTTGTTAACTGTGCCTTAACCTTAGCCCTAGCCCCAAGAGTCATAATAAAGGACATTCTTTTGAAATTAGTTACTTATTTTATTTTCATAAGTTTCTTTTTTCGGTAAATATGGCTTACGCAAAAATTAATACACACGAAACAGGCCTGGTCGTAAGAAAATTAGCAGACGTGTATCAGTTTGGCGTGCGCTCGTGTGATTTTTGGACAGATGTGCGATCAATTTTTTTCAGTTAAGATCAACGATCTTCATTCTCTATTATAATCAAGTCAAATTTGTAAAAATAATGAGATTTTAGCGGAGAATGAATTAATAAAACAAAACAATGTTTTCGAAGATTCTGAACGTAAAATGTTAGTTATATAAAGATTACTTTGATGGTTAATAGAATTTATTCAAAAATTAATAGAGAGGAAAAATATAACCTGAAAATAAAAAATTTGTATTACTCTCCATCGTTTTGGTTTGAAGTTCAAATGGCTTTTGAATTAAATTAAAGACGTTTCCGTTCCATTCACTCCTTCACTATTATTTTTTTGTAACTTCAACCTTGCACATACTGTTGTAACTTAAAAGAACGTTAAAAAGAAAGAGAAAACTACATAATACAATAAATGATATATATAATTATACATGATAAAATCGTATGCACGAAGCTCCTTCTTCATTCCTCAGCGGATTTCGCTGAGTAGACTTGTTTTCTACTACCAAAGGAAGAAAATTTGTGAGCACTGATTTTTAATTCAAAACCACTACCCTATTCCAAAGTGATCGGAGACCTCACAAAGTTTCATTCCGTTATTGTAAAATTTAATCGTAGCACATGATCAATTTCCGAAGCAAAACTTTCAACATTTTGGGACAGATTTTTCTTGACTTTTAAATAAACATTTGTCATTACAAGCCAGGCGTGCGATTGCCACACGTGTAAATAAATCTTGGCGTGTGTGGAGGCGTGCACGTGCGATCGCACGCCTCTTACAACCAGGCCTGCGAAACATTTTTATTTGGTGCACAAAATTTACCACGTGCCAAAATTTCTAACATTACGGTATCTTGAACTGTGATCATTCTTTCCTAACTAAAAAGTAGTCCTTAACGTTTTTGTAAACAGAAGAATCAAAAAAGGTATAAGTAACAGGGTTTCGAGAACCAAAAGCATAAGAACAACAAGTATTATTACAAAAATTTTGCTTATTTATTTTAAAACAATTACAATATAAAAAACATAGGCCTTTCGTGTGTACTTGTCAGCTCTGTTATGAATATACTTTAAAGTCAGAAATTTTCGCGACTCACTTTATTCGTGAAATGTTTTGTATTTCGTGGGAATTAATTTTCGCGAATTGATGAAAAATATTTTTTTCAAGGTAATTCATTTTTGCGCTTTGAGGACAAAATTCTTATTTAAGTCAAATGTTTCTTCAGAACCTTCAATTGTATTATCGATGACGATGAAGAACTCATTAATTTTAATTTATTTTAATATTAAACATTGTTAAGATTTTGTTCTGTTATCATTTGTTGATGAAAACTTTATAAATAGATAGAAATTTTTTGCACTGTATATATATATAATTATTTATTTGTCCACCAAATTAAATTCCTGCCAAGTTTAATGAACTTTTACATCTGCCAAATTAGATTCCTACTAATTCCGACAAATTTTCTTTCCAACAACTATGGTTGTTGCCAAAATTCCTTCCCCGAAGATAATATAGATCTCTGAGAAACAATTTTTCTGCTTTGTTCACCTTCTTTTTCTGCTTTGTTCACCTTCCAACGTTTTTAAGTGTAACGAGCAACCTCTCACAGAATGTCAGACTTTATTATCAGTAAAACAATATGGGGGCCAATTAAAGCTCCTATCAAATCTGTTATAAAAATCTCAAATAGGCATTTTTACTCCATAACAGAAATTATATATTTTAGGTCAAGTCAAGAGTCACAACTTAGTTATGATTATATCATGATATATTTCCTTACCTGGCTCTTTTTCTTCCTCCTTTTTAAAATCGTATCTCAGATTTGGACACGTGGTTGCAGAAGTGTTGATAGTTATTTGATGATAGATATTTATAATAGTTTCTGACTGATTCGGTTTTTCTTTCGCAGTATAATATAATAAATAGCACGTATTAATTGCTCCTCCTCGCCATGAAGGTTAAAGCAGCATGGCATTGGTTCGATCCCAGCATGCACTGGAATTCAGGTGAAAAAAAGGGCGCATTTAAACAGACAATTTCTTTTTATATAAAAACTACTGAAATTGAACACGTTTTGTTTGTAATATACTTACATTTAATATTCCAGCACTCTTATCTTCTAAAAGCAATTACGTCAGTTTAAACTTTCGCATTTTAAACTGCAAAATTAAAAGTTAGCAAAAACGGGCGTTTAACCTGTGGCGTGAAGAACTGCAACATAACACACACACACACACACGGACGGACTGACAGACACGGGGAAATGAAAGATCAGCTACCTTGCGGCGCTGACCAATTAACACATCACTGTTCTTCAATTAAATAAATACAAAGGTGCTGATTGTATGTTATTGTTTAATGGAAGATTATCACGCATAATAAATAAGCTCTCTTTTAACTCCAGCAAAAAGCGATTGCTCCCTTGAGCCAAAATATTGAAGTCATCAAGAGATGGAGTGTAATTGCATTGGATGTTCTCTAATGGCAGACAATTGACATGACTTAGAAATCTTACCAGTTAATGGACACACACCAATGTGCTCACTTACCCGGACTTTGAGGTGCCGTGAGTTTCTCCTGTATAGGTAGCGTTGCAGCTACCGCACTTGTAATTATAAACGACACCAGACAACAACTCTTTCGCCATACGGTCTTTAAACCGAAAAAAATCGGATAATCGAGTGTTTGTCCTAAAGATGACATACACGTTTTTTTTATAAGCAACCAAGGTCAGACCTTAGTAGTAATATTGCTTGAAAAATGACCAGTAATGTTGTAATAAAGTAGTAATGTTGCTTAATTTGTTGCTTAAGAACTAATTGAAAAAATATGTATTTCCAGTCTTGAATACCTTTGTGTAAGTTTAAGTATTTAAGTACAAAGTTTAGGACACAGTACTGCAAGCTAGTGTAACCACCTAGTGTGGCAGTTTTAAGAAATGTGCTTTAGCTATGCTAGTTTTGCATTATTTCAAAATTTCATGTTGCTAATTTATGTAAGATCCTTGTAGTACTGTTGCTTAACTTTTTGAGAAAATTTACTAGTGTTGCTTATATAAAAAACGTGTACAATGTTATGTTATGTTGTGAATTTGAATTTTGTCCAATCTCGGTTCAACGTCGAAATTACGTTGTTTCATCGACGTTGAAATTCAGTCGTGTTACCGACGTCGTCGATTGTTTCATTTGCAACTAAATTTCGACGTCGTTTCAACATTGCCGACGACATATTTTCAACGTTGAAACAACGTTTATGTGCCGGCTGGGTATAAACGTGTTGCTTATAAAAAAAAAACGTGTAAATTTTACAACAGTTTAGAGTGTTCTGAAACACTTTTTCAAGTCTAGTTCTAGTTTGTAATGATATAAAGCCTAGATAAGGAAGAACAAGCAATAGTTCTTCTTTTCAACAGTGTGAACGATTTCTTTTTTTACATTGAGATCTCATCATAAACTGTTTAATTATTTTATCAACAAAACTGGCTGGATAACCATTACAAAGGAAAACCTTTTTTGAGTTTTTTAACTTCTAGGTGAAAAGCAGACCAATTAGAACATAAGTTAAAGCAACGATGTAGTAACGTATTAATTAAGCCAAATTTGTAAGCTTCGTATAAAACTCTCCAAATGCGTGTAAACGCCGCTAAGGGTGGATTTCCTATACACCGAAGTAACGAACTGACCATTTTGGTTACGTGAAATACCAGGTGTCAACAAGGAGAATGTATGATTTTCTTCCATTTCAGATGTAAACGAGATGTTAGGGTGACAGTTATTCAAAGGTAGATGTTTTAGAGGTAAGATGCTCATGTCGTCTTGCATATAATACGCGATAAACGTTTTATTGATCTGTAATGTAATAATACTATTCGTTATAATATCTATGTATCTATACATCTATACATTGTATAGCAAATATCTACATATCTGTATATCTGTATATCTGTATATCTGTATATCTGTATATGTACATATCTGTATATCTGTATATCTGTATATCTGTATATGTACATATCTGTATATCTGTATATCTGTATACCTACATATCTGTATATCTGTATATCTACATATCTGTATATCTGTATATCTGTATATCTGTATATCTGTATATCTGTATATCTGTATATCTGTATATCTGTATATCTGTATATCTGTATATCTGTATATCTGTATATCTGTATATCTACATATCTGTATATCTGTATATCTGTATATCCGTATATCCGTATATCTGTATATCTGTATATCTGTATATCTACATATCTGTATATCTGTATATCTGTATATCTGTATATCTGTATATCTGTATATCTGTATATCTGTATATCTGTATACCTACATATCTACATATCTGTATATCTGTATATCTGTATATCTGTATATCTGTATATCTGTATATCTACATATCTGTATATCCGTATATCTGTATATCCGTGTATCTGTATATCCGTATATCTGTATATCTGTATATCTGTATATCTACATATCTGTATATCTGTATATCTGTATATCCGTATATCCGTATATCTGTATATCTGTATATCTGTATATCTGTATATCTGTATATCTGTATATCTGTATATCTGTTATCTGTATATCTGTATATCTGTATATCTGTATATCTGTATATCTGTATATCTGTATATCTGTATATCTGTATATCTGTATATCTGTATATCTACATATCTGTATATCTGTATATCTGTATATCTGTATATCTGTATACCTGTATATCTGTATATCTGTATATCTGTATATCTGTATATCTGTATATCTGTATATCTACATATCTGTATATCTGTATATCTGTATATCCGTATCTCCGTATATCTGTATATCTACATATCTACATATCTGTATATCTGTATATCTGTATATCCGTATGTCCGTATATCTGTATATCTGTATATCTGTATATCTGTATATCTGTATATCTACATATCTACATATCTGTATATCTGTATATCTGTATATCTGTATATCTGTATATCTGTATATCTGTATATCTGTATATCTGTATATCTGTATATCTACATATCTGTATATCTGTATATCTGTATATCTACATATCTACATATCTTTAGACTTTTTTTTTTGTAAGAACCAGTAAAATCTGACCTGAGGCTGGCTGTTCTTATTTTTGGAGCCTTTTTCAGCCTGAATTGTTCTTATTTTGTTCTTATTTTTTGGCCAAATCTGAGGCTGGTGTTCTTATAAAATTGTCCTTATAAAAAAAATGCGTGTAGTGCAATAAATAAAATGCCGTTACTATATGCCGTTATTGTATGGATAAGTATATTATATTAGGCGCCAAAGAGGCGTTGCTTGCCGCCCATTTTCAGCCTGCGTTAATTTCACGAACAATAAAATTAAAATAAATAAAATAAAATAAAGGGTTTGGTAATTATAAGTGTATCCATGTTGTAGAGCTCGACATCAAAAAATTGTACGGGATCGTTACTACATTACTACGACCAATCATTACAGAGATATCGTCCATCAAAGACTTTGATGATGTCACATGTGTTGTTTCTGCGATGTTGCCGTTTAAAGGTTTTTTTCCAAAACAAGATCTCTATGGCAACGTGACATTACAACCTTAAAAAGATATGGTTGACATATAAAGATTTTAATAACTTTTTTTAATGACATATTGTTAGAACATTTTATGCAAAGTGAGAAAAAAATAACTGCAGTTGCGAAAATAGCAAACAAATTTATTGCCATTGCTACACTACACGGGCTCGGTTACAGGACTCTATTAATTTTTGCTGAAAAAGCTATATGTTAGCATCCACTGTTGCTATGGGCAATTTCGCTTTAACTTACATCTAGTGAAAACTGTTCCATTTTCTAAAATTTCCTTCCCTTACCTGAACGGATCTCTGAACGGATATCCATGTATAGGCTTGTCAGCAAAAAACAGAAGAGACATGGAAGCAAACCCAGGGTAACTATGGCAACAATTATTTTTAGTAAATCGATAACTATAAGTGTTTGCCATTACACATCCACATTTCTTGTAGTGTATCACAAATATTTTTTCAGTTATTTTCGTATTTGTATGTCAGCAATTTCTTTCAACATTGTGATGTCTTGTTTCTACGGAGATGAAGTTTTGAGCAAAAACTTTAAATGGAAACATCATTTTCATCATTTGGAAATTCTTCCAAAAGGTGTGAAAAAATCAGTTATGATTTTTTGAGTTTAGTTACCCAAAAAAAATTGTAGGTATGATGACTTTAATGACACCATGACCATAAGTTATCAAAATTGAAAATAATACAGTCGACTCTCGATATCTAGAACTCTCAGGGGACCAGGGGAAAAGTTCGAGATACCGAAAAGTTCAAGATATCGAGAGTCCACTGTAGTATATTTGTTAACTATTT
This sequence comes from Turritopsis dohrnii, assembly GCA_027922465.2. Classification (NCBI taxonomy): domain Eukaryota; kingdom Metazoa; phylum Cnidaria; class Hydrozoa; order Anthoathecata; family Oceaniidae; genus Turritopsis; species Turritopsis dohrnii. Next base: position 31,344 of record BQMF02000825.1, on the reverse strand, counting down.
GTACATAAAGCGTTGTAAATAGTACAATATTTGAGATGTCGTTGTGTTTTTTAAAGTATTACTAACTGCTTCATATAATATCTTGTGATATCTTTGCCCAAATTTAACCTCGCGAAAAACAACATATTTTTATCTTTCCGCCATAACTTCAGAGCCATTCCCACGATTGGTTTCATATTGCCATTCTGTTGAAAGATAGATCAGAGTGATAATCTAGTATGGTTTTTTTCACTGTAAATTGAAATTTACAAGGCGCTGTAAGTTTTAAACCTCGATTTCCACTTAACTGGATCAGACAGGACTGGACTAGATTGGAACATGGTCCATTCCGTTTCAAATGAAAAATAGAGAAAATATACAAAGCTTCTCGTAAGAACAGGCTTACATTATCAAGTTATAAATTCTAACATGTGTTTTTAATATAATAAAAAAGTAAAGTCTGTTCTTAAGTTTTGGAACAAGTAAGATTCCATATCGAAACCAAAATTCTAGGTAACACTAGAAATAGCAGGAAAATATCTGTTTACTCAAATACGCACAAGAATTATGTATTTTTGATCCTTATTGAAATAATGATCCGAATTTTTGTTTTACCTCCTTTTGTTATTGGACTTCTATTGGATCTGACCTTTATACTCATTCGCACTGTTTCAATGAGAAAGAAGATATCTTACATAATTGCCCTTTCATTTTGATTTTTCAACTGATTACATTATAGTTCATGTGACAAATTCAGTTCATTAAAACTTCATGGTGAAAACCTTGTTAAATGTGCTTGGGTCAGTGAGCATAAAATTACGCCATGCCTCGTTCTTTCAAACATTTTTGTAAGACTTTCCTACAAAACGTTTGATGAACTCAAATTGTCCCATGAAACTACTCTTAGATGAACGTGTATTAATGAGTTTATTGTGAGGGTGTTATACTTATTGCAAACCAGAACATTTCATGGATTTATGCGGTGTTTATAAGAGAAAAGATTCATCCCGCTTAACCAAGGTCCTCGCTTCACGGAGATCTCGTCTTCCTGTAGAAGTTTTTTACTGAAAAATTTATTAGTGTATGCGAAACGAACTGCCATGCCTTGATCGGGTCAGGCGGGATGAAAATTTCTCACATGAACACTGTCTTGCCTAGGCATAATGGTTTTTGTCACAGTATGCAAGCGGAAGATTTGATTATATTCTACAATAACCCAGCAGTTTTAAGTTTTATCAACAGTTTTGATTCATGGCTTTGTTTTTTTGTACAGCAATCTCTTCCCTTTACGTCTTTTGCATATTTTTCGAAGTTTTGTGTTTTGTTGCATCTATATTTTAGTCTATATTAAGTTCATATTTTTACTATTGTGTTACTGTTCATAAAATCCGGTGTAGCGGATTATTTTAACTCCCTAGGAAAAATGACTCCCCCAGTTAAAATAAACTAGGAAATAATGACTCCCCTAGAGTAGAAATTTCCTAGGAAATAATGACTCCCTTAGTAAATAAAGACTCCCCATTATTTTGGATTGAAAAATGTCAGGGAGTCAAAATAAACTGGTTAATCATGACCCCCGCCCCCATCATCAAACCCCCGCCCCCATCATCAAAAGAAGTCATTACAGTGCATATCTTTAACTATAAACCCTATAAACCCTGAGAAAATTTAATGACAAAATAAGTTATCATATTAGTGGAGTGGCTTAGCACACAAAAATGTCACAATACTTCAAATGGTGATAGAAGCATAAACTTTTCCAAAAATGTTCCTCTTGGTGCAAAAAACAATTTTTTTGAGAGAGACACTCTCAAATGTCACGTGATTGCTGACGTCAGCATTTTTTCAGCAAAAAATTTGTTATCCCCAAATCAAGAAGTATTATATACCGTTGGAAAGATTTTTTCATGCTGAACAAAAAACTTGCTGAGGTCATGTCAAAAAAAGTTACCTATGAAGAGTTATGAGGCTTAGAAATGTAAATAATGACGTCATCAAATATATTGAATTTTTCGATATTTCCGAATTGACACATATTATATACCGTTGGAAAGCTCTTTTTATGCTGAACAATAAACTTGCTTATGTCATGTCAAAAAGAATTACCTATAAAGAGTTATAACATGTGAAACCAGGTTAGTTGCATAAGAAAAATATCATTTTCCCTATGGATTGGAAACTCTCTATATCATTATGACGTTGACTTGAAGGCAGTGGTTGGGTTGAAGCATTTGAAAAATCTAACATTTCCACTACTGGTAGGATTGAAAGTTTCTTGTCAGGTAAAAAGATAAAACGAACTCGCTACGCTCACCAAGTTTCAATTACAGCTTTGATCAAGTTAGCTGAAGAAGCTTTCCAAGAACAAGAAGAATTCAAAGAGTTTGAATCGTGGAAAGATGCTAAAATGAAAGAAAATGCAAACTTGTGTTTTTGGTTTCATACAATAGAGCTGGAAACTTTGTTGTTTGCATTTATCAAAAGTCTTCGGGATGCAAACTTCCGTCTTTTTGTACAGTGTATCGACGATATTATGCCCTGGATGTTTGCGTTGGATCATTTTCATTATGCCAGATGGATGTCCGTGTTTCTAACAGATCTTCAAAAGATTCCATCACAATATCCATCAATCTTTGAAGAATTTCAGAAGGGATACTTCACAGTCAAAAATGGGAAGAGGAAATTCTCCAACATCGGAGTTGACCAGGGTCACGAACAAAACAATAAACTGATTAAAATAGAAGGAGGAGCTATAGGCATTTTCGACAATGCTAAGGCACTACTTAGATGGGCTGTAGCTGGACCAATCATCAATCGAATTTGTAGAGATGGCGAAGATGAGGATTCTGACGAGAAGAAACACCACGAGGATAACGATTCGTTTGAAGCAAAGTTTCGCAGAGATGTTCAATCACTCTACAGTGCGTTTATCGAATTTGGAAATCCTTTTTCCGAAGAGCAACTACAACTGGTGCAATTATCATCAAGGGTTGTATTGGATAAAGCAACATCTGATTCTGTTTTTGAAGCAAAAGATATCGGTACAAATCAATTCCAAGCTTTCAAAAAAGATAGGCTTTGTAGCAAAGAATCATCCTTATACATATCATACACAAGAATAATCTTCATCTCTTCCGCAGCAAAAACACAATCGTAACGTCAAAATCTAAGCATAAAATTGTCAGTCTAAAGTCTGATTGTAGATTGTATTCAAATCTTTTCATAGCATGCCAATCCAGGGAAGGAGACCTTGACAGCTTTTTCGCACATGAAAATCACGCCTACCCCATATCTATATCAGAATACGGCAGATTGAGAAAATGCAACTCCAAATCTGATTTCTTAAAGTGTTTGGATTCCTTTGGTGGTACTCCTGCTGAAGAACCACCGACTGTGCAAATGAAAGTTGTAGATGGGGCAGCATTTGTGATGATGAACCCACCACGAGGCGCCTCCACATTTGGCATTTACTGTAATGAGTTGAAAGACAAAGTTAAAGCAATGGGGAATCGAGTAGAAAGGGTTGATATGGTCTTCGATATCTACAAAAGTAACAGCTTGAAATCGCAGACAAGGGAGAATAGAGGAACTGGCACTAGAGTTTCTGTTCGTGAAAATACACCTATGTTGAAGAACTTTAATTCATTCATGAGAAATGAATTGAACGAAACAGAGCTGTTTGTGATGCTGGCGCAATCATTTGCTTCAATTTCAAACCCAGTGATAGTAGCTACGAATCTAGAGAAAGTATCAACAAACGATCCTTTTCTAAACAGTCAACAACTTGTCCCTTGTAATCACGAAGAAGCTGATACTCGCCTACTTCTGCACGTTTTTGATGGTGCAACCTACGGTTACAAGAAAATATCAATTATCACTGTCGATACGGATGTTGTTGTAATTTCACTTTATCATTTTTTTCAATGGATTTAGAGGAGCTTTGGATTGAATTTGGTACCGGTCGGCATAAAAAATATTATCCAATTCACCAACTTGCAAAAGAATTAACCGAAGAAGTTTGCAGAGCATTGCCATTCTGGTTCACCTTGACTGGATGCGACACTGTTTCGATGCAACAAGAGGAATGTTTGTGGAAAATTTCATGCTTCTATCACCATTTGAAGTATGTTTGTGCTAAGCCACTCCACTATATACCTTATAATTTAGTCGAACGTGCTTACCACACTGAGCTCAGCTTCACTATAAACTAGTTTATTATGACTGGGTAGTCATTATTTAGGGGAGTTAAAATTTACTGTGACACCGGTACGCATATGAATACGCATATAGAATAGGTCTTTTTATGCAAACTAATGCGTTTAGTGTTATGTGCTGATTTAAAGTTTTGTTTTTGTTGTTGTTTCTTTATCCCAATTCGATGAACTGTGCTAAAGCTTCCAAACCACTGTCATATATGAGCACTTTGTTATTGTTAACAGACGTATTACAAAAAATGCACAAGTTGTTGCTTATTACTTTTTTCGATTCTTGTCTATTCCAAAATAGGAATAAACAAAAACAATGAAGCTTGCTGTCATATTTTAAATAACATACGGTGCTAAGTAAGTAAGTAACGGGAGTTTTTAGTCCTTGGGCTTCCATCCGTAATGGTTGGTTCTACCGCCCGCTGACTTGCAACTATTAGTTGACTTACCGCCAGAGATACGTATAGCATTGCTCTAACTTGCCTGAAGGCCAGTGTGCAGTCAGTCGATGGCTCCTAATAGGCTGACACGCTGCTTTTAAAGCGCTTCGGAGTTGTGTATTGAGATACGACATGACTGGACTCGAACACGGGCCGTAGCAGTCGCACTCAAAGGTACTTACCACTACACCATCGCTGCATGCTAAGCTTGTGTTTGCACCCATACAATTAAATAAGAGCTACTGCCATGACCTTGAGACAGGTACTACTATTTGCAAGAGGATCACTTGAATTTTTAAAGTTGATTATTCGATTTAGGTTGTCCACTGATTGATGTTTGCTATGAAGTGTAGTGCCAAATGATATACCACATGTGTTAACCTCCACACGTGAAAAGAAACAATGCAATACCGTAGGTTCCCCGAAGTTAAAGAGGCATTGTACGGCTAAAATTGTAAATATTATCGTCACGTGATCGAACATGAAAAATATAAACAAATATGGCGGCAAATAATCAAGCTTTCTCTGTCGGAGAAGAACAGAGATCTTCTTTATTTCGGGAAATCAACCTGAAATATAGTTTTGACACCTTTTAAACAATATGTTGGTGAAAGAATTCATTCTTCTACAATACGTGTTAGAAGTAATTACTGAATTTTCTCATGAATTATAAGTCATCGTTGTGTGTGAAGAAACACATGTCAACACACAACTGTCTTAACTCAAGTAAGGTTACTTTTATCATTATAAGAGAATGTTGTGGAAGCTAATTCAAAGTGATTTGCCTATTTCATTGCCTATTCCACTCAAAACAAAACTTTTTCTTCGTTGTTTGTTCTCAACGAAACTTAAATTTGATTACATTGACTCACTCGTGCATTTTCAGCATTGTATATGTAACTCGACTTGCAGCAGAAAAGGTGGTAAACGATCTGGTTGCCCCTGCAAGACAAGGGAAGTAAAATGTGGAGAAGAATGTAAATGTGGGAAGAAAAAGAAGGGAGTTGTTGTTATTATCATATATTTAATATTTCTGTAAAAAAAATAAGAGTCTATCGTTGAATCGTGATCTAAAATTTACATTTTGATACAGACGAATGATATTTCACATCGAAAAGGTCATAAAACAGAACTTATTCGTATTCAAATGTTATGTATAAACCCATATCGTTTGAGAAACATAATTGTCAAATGATAGAGAAAAAAGTATGTAAATGTTATCCACATATATCTTCTAAATGATACATGGCTTTCGCATCAGAACCACTAAATTAATTTCTTATATAAATTCATAGTCTTTTGGTGCTTTTATTTTTTTGCAACTTGATAACGTAAGTGAAAAAATTGATTACAAAAACAGCAATTTTTATATTTATACTAGCTCATCTTGTTCGACATCGTTTCTTGTTTGGCTTTCCACGATAACTCAGATACAGATACGATTGTTTCATAAAGATTAGATGTGGGACATCAAGATTACAACGACCGTTTTTTTCGACAGCCCTATTTTTGTTGATTTCAGCCGTACAATGCCTCTTTAAAGAGCTGTCGAGTCTGCTAATCAACTTGATTTTTGCGTGTCATCATTACATGTGTTGTTTTTAATTTCTTAGATGACCCTGTGGTATAAGTACAGAGAACAATGATGTCCGAAAAGAAACTTCCTTTCATTTTGACACCCAATCCTTTAGACATTAAGAAAACAAGTTGATCTTTAAGTCAATCAAGCCGATACTTAAGCGTCTTTCACTTGCTAGTGCCTTCAATGTTGTCTTAGGTGATTTTTACAGTGCTACCAACTGAAAAAAAAAAAAAAAAAAAAAAAAAAATCATAACTAGTGCAAAACCTACTACAATACCGATTCATTGATGATAGCATGAGATTACTACTTAAAAATCGACTGAAGTACTACTTAATGTTAGAATAATGCTATTAGTAGCAATGTACAACTACCGTATGAATGATACAGCTGTATGTAAGAATAATCCTACTCGCGATCGAATTATACTGTTGGCGTCTGAATGGTCCTACCATTAAGATAAATGATAATAATAATAACGGTTTATATTTCAGTTCCAAAGTTTTACATTTGGCTAATTCTACTGAAATAGCGAAAGACTAGTGTATGTGCACGATGATAAATTAAATATTAGAAAAGTAACATTTGCTAATAAACATATACTTCAGAAACAAGAACAAGAAGTTTGAGAAGACAAGGGTCAAAAATGAAAAATGAAGACATGCGTATGGCCTAAACTTCAACGATGTTGAGATTTTTTGTAGTTACTATTGTAGCCGCCCTATCTATGTATACGGAGACAAATGGCCCTAAACTATTGTAGTGAGAGAAATAAGTAAACTATGAAGAACAGAAAAAAAATCATATGGTCACTATACACTGTAACCAGACTCGTTAAACCGAACCGCAGAATTGTGGAGCAAAAAAAAAAAAAAAAAAAAAAAAAAAAAAATGAAATGCAACTAAGAGACAGAACGACATCTGGCAAGTGTGTGTTATTTTTTATGTACAAGCTTTCGAGTTTTCTCTTCGTCAGGTAAAGTTGTAGAATGTTTTCTGGGCGTATAAATAGGTTTACAGTTGGATGATTTAAAATTGATATTTACAATAACGAAAATACAATAAAGAAAAGATCTTGTTTACAAACAACTGAAAAAAATTATAGTAAATAGTAATTATAGTAAATAGTAAAAGTTATAAATTGAGTGATTGTAAAGAATAATTAAACTAAGAAAAGCCGCCATGGTGCCATCGCCGACCCATGTCCACCTGCTCTGTCACCCCACAGACCTCATTAAACAACATATTTCGTTATCAACGGCAACAACTTGCGTTCAGCCACAGAAGGATTCGAAATCGGAACTTCTGGTGTACAGTCAGTGTTGTACCTTAACTTTTTTTCAGAGTGTCCCCCAGTTGGGCAACCAGTGCCCCAAGCTTTTAATTTTGGTTGCCGGAAAAAATAACTGCCCGAAATATTTGCACTTAACCAGCGATAAGCGAGGGACGTATAATGGGAACACTGAGGTTCAATTCTAATGGCTCCTGGACTGTTTTATTTTCCAAAAGCTTGTTTTCACATGTTTTCAAAGCCAAGTCAGCGGGGGTCCTTGAAATAAAACAAAAATGATAATAAAAAAACGTTATCCCTAGTGGTTCACCAGCCAAAAAAGTCACGTTCGATTGGGGATGCAATGTATAAGTTTCACACTGACGATGCACACACAATATTTTATTTATTCATTTATTTCTGAATCTTTATACGGGATAAAAACTAAAGTATTTACAAATGTATACAATATATAAAGCAATACTTCTTTCCAAGTTTGTCCTGTTATTAAGAAAAAGAAAAAGAACAAGGCAAAAGGCTAAAATAAGTCAACAGTGGCAGTATCATATGTAGATATACAGATATACAGATATACAGATATGTAGATATACAGATATACAGATATACAGATATACAGATATACAGATATACAGATATGTAGATATGTAGATATGTAGATATACAGATATACAGATATGTAGATATGTAGATATACAGATATACAGATATACAGATATACAGATATACAGATATACAGATATACAGATATACAGATATACAGATATGTAGATATGTAGATATACAGATATACAGATATACAGATATGTAGATATACAGATATACAGATATACAGATATACAGATATACAGATATGTAGATATGTAGATATACAGATATACAGATATACAGATATACAGATATACAGATATACAGATATACAGATATACAGATATGTAGATATACAGATATACAGATATACAGATATACAGATATACAGATATACAGCTATTACAGATATACAGATATACAGATATACAGATAACAGATATACAGATATGTAGATATACAGATATGTAGATATACAGATATACAGATATACAGATATACAGATATACAGATATACAGATATGTAGATATACAGATATACAGATATACAGATATACAGATATTACAGATATGTAGATATACAGATATGTAGATATACAGATATACAGATATACAGATATACAGATATACAGATATACAGATATGTAGATATACAGATATACAGATATACAGATTATACAGATATGTAGATATACAGATATGTAGATATACAGATATACAGATATACAGATATACAGATATACAGATATTACAGATATGTAGATATACAGATATACAGATATACAGATATACAGATTATACAGATATGTAGATATACAGATATGTAGATATACAGATATACAGATATACAGATATACAGATATACAGATATTACAGATATGTAGATATACAGATATACAGATATACAGATATACAGATTATACAGATATGTAGATATACAGATATGTAGATATACAGATATACAGATATACAGATATACAGATATACAGATATACAGATATACAGATATACAGATATTACAGATATGTAGATATACAGATATACAGATATACAGATATACAGATTATACAGATATGTAGATATACAGATATGTAGATATACAGATATACAGATATACAGATATACAGATATACAGATATACAGATATACAGATATACAGATATACAGATATACAGATATACAGATAATACAGATATACAGATATACAGATATGTAGATATACAGATATGTAGATATACAGATATACAGATATGTAGATATACAGATATACAGATACACAGATATGTAGATATATGGCTATACAATGTATAGATGTATAGATACATAGATATATAACGAATAGTATTATTATTATTATTACATTACAGATCAATAAAACGTTTATCGCGTATTATATGCAAAACGACATGAGCATCTTACCGTTTTAGACAATTATTTACCACTCTACATGCAATGTTTTAACAATATATCATTAAAAAATTCTGAGTTATTCACATATTTACATGTCAGCAATATCTTTTTGAAAGTTGTGACGTCACGTTGCCATGGAGATCATGTTTCGGAAAAAAACTTTTTTCACAAAAATCATAGATACTAGCCGAAAGAGCTTGAAAATGGCTTTCCATTGATATAAAAATTATTTTGAAATCGGTATATTCATTTGAAAAACAACTTTATAAAATTTCTATTTCCAATAACATTATGTAATATGCTTTCCTTTTGCTTGTAAATATTTCTGGTCAGATAGGTATTTTGTTTTCATGTTTTGTATATATCATTATATATTATAAGTTAGTAAGTATTATTAGTATATATTAAGTGAAATAGTTATATTTACATGGGGCTTGATGATAAGGCAACTCGAGGTTGGATGATAAGGCACTCCAGCCTTCTGCTTGCTCCAGCCATTATGTACGATTGTATATTCAGGTTTGTATAAATATTGGCGAAATAAATAAATAAATAAATAAATAAAAAACACACTGTTCAATTCAACTCAATAACTGTCTGCTTTGCCAACAAAAATATCAACAAGATAAAATAAATCCAACAAAATTATCAACGAAATATTCAGTTGAAGAAGTCTTTTAAGCCTGGTTCAGACCTGACGATTATGACGATTAAAAAATATATCAATCGTCGTGTAATCGCCAATCGCCAGGTCTGAACACTCTAAGTATCTCTCTAAACTTTCGATACGCCAGGCGTTTGTGACGATTACGACGATTACAAAAGTGTCCACATTAGACGATTACGACGCTTACAGTAAATTTTAATCGTCGTAATCGTCAGGGTCTGAACGGGGCCTAGTTAACTACTGTTGCTTTTTGTCATAGGATCGCCAATGCCTATATGAACATATGGAAACAATGCAGAGAAAACTTTCAAACGAGAGGGACAAAATTTCAGGTAGCTATAGATTTTTGACTGTCATATAATTGGAGAGAAAAATTTACCATTCTGTGTAGAAAATATTGTCCGCTAATTACAGAGGACCACAGAGGTGTTCACCTTTTAGTCCGTTAATTGGAGAGACAACTGTATACCGAAACAATATCCACGCCTGACTAAAATAATTACGTTCTCAATTTAAGTCAAAAATTATTATTTACGAGGGTAAGCCAACTCGAGTGAAAAGTGTTGTTTAGATTTTGAATTTTTTTCTTCCAAATACATGTTTTTCATCCTTCCCCGCTTTTGAATTCTTCAACGAAGAAATGTCTCAGTGTAAACAGAGTCTTAAAATCACTTAAAAATGTTTAAGAGCCCTAGAAGCGTCCCTGGAAAACGGAGCATCAAGTTGGTTGACAGTATTGCCATTAAAACAGCAAGGTTTCTTATTAGACAAACAATCGTTTTGGGACGCAGTATACATTCGATTTGGTATCCAGTTAAAAAGGCTAAGTACACATTGTGTATGCGGAGCCTCGTTTACTGTAGAACACGCACTATCGTGTCCAAAAGGAGGCTTCGTTACTTTGAGACACAACGAAGTAAGGGATTTTACCGCAGAAATTTTATCGGAAGTATGCAGAGATGTAAGAACTGAGCCAGTACTACAAGAACTTACTGGAGAAGAACTGCCAAAGTCAGCAATAACAACGGCCGAAGCGAGAGTAGATGTTGCAGCGCGAGGATTTTGGATAAGGGGACAGATGGCTTATTTTGACGTAAAGGTTTTCAACCCAACGGCCAAAGTCTACCTGAACCAAACCTTGAAGGCTGCTCATCGAAGTAACGAACAACAAAAAAAGCGCTGTTATGTGAACCGAATAAATCATGTCGATCAAGGATCATTCACACCACTGGTATTCACATGTTTCGGAGGAATGTCAAGGGAATGTCAGTCGTTCTATAACAGACTCGCAGAAATGCTTGCTGAAAAAAAGAGGGAACAGCCGAGTGTCACCAAAAGTTGGTTAAGAGCAAAACTCAGTTTTAGTCTGCTAAGATCGCAGCTCATTTGTATCAGGGGATCAAGAGGGATACGAAAAAGGATTCAAGTGGTAGACTCGTTATCTGATACCGACTTGAAAATTATCGCAGAAAAGTCGATGATGGAGAAATAAATAGAAAAATAGCATTGTTATAATTTTATATGTATATATGTAAATTGTATTACTATTATTATGTTTCTGGTTGTATTTAAAAAAAAAAAAAAAAAAGTTACGGCAGCCGATCCCCAAAAAAAAATGACGGGGGTTTCCTATCGGAAAATCATTTGCCATTTTGCAATATATGAACTAAAAGATTCTAGAAAGTTGGAAATAAGAAATTTTATCCATATATTTATGCAATCAAGAAACATTACTTTGATTAATTCGTTGATTTTCTTAAGATGATGGTTTTTCCAACTTATATTATGCCCTTCTGCTTTCATCGGAAATCGGATTCGATACAATCTTGGATTTGAAACAAGTCGTCAAACAAAATGTTACTCCGATGTTACTTTTGCTTATTCGACAGTTTGAATTTCGTCAATTTTAAGAAAATTCATTCTCTCGTGAGATTTTGGGGAAATATCTATCATACCACATTATTTAAAAATACTTTAAACATAGAAATACATTTGTTTTTCAGCTTCATTTTCATCAATTAATCTACGAAACATTCAAAGAAGGCATTATCCACGATGGGTTTCAAACTGTGTGTGAAGTATACGATGTTTGTTTTCAACTTCATCTTCTTTGTAAGTACTTTGTACATTTCATGTTTACGAAATGTACCTGTAAATTTTTGTAAGGACTTAATATTTTGTGTTTATGCGAAATATATCAGTCGTTTAATAAAGTTTCAAGTCCAGGATGGGCAATTACTTAAAGATTTATTTGAAATTGTCACTGTGGTAAAGGTAAATTTTAAAGAGATTTGTACAGCTAGCTGCATTGCTAGCTATATACTGGTTACTTAGAGAGTTCATTTATCACTACTTAATCGTTAAATTGCAATTAATATTGATTAAAATGTTTTCTAATTAGCAAAAACTTAATGATAGGTTTAATGATTGTATTGTTCATGTGATCATTCTTAAATATTGTGTTTCATGGTCAATGGGTCATATTATGGACAACGATACTTTCACTTTTTGTCTAAGAGAAAATGTTGAACTATAATATCAGGTAGGAAAAGGTATGAAAAATCTTGAAATTATAAACATGATTATAAAATAATACAAAATGAAATTTTTAATTTTCTTGAGAATGTGATATATTTCTGTTTCAGTGGATAAGTTCTAGCTAAAATTTAAGAATTACATGATGAAGTAATCAACAAAATTATGTTGTGCTTTATTTTTTTTTTTTGATTTATCATGTTTTTTATAATTATAATTTTACTCCTGTTTTTCATGTGGTATATATAGCGGACATTACTTTCATTAAAATTGTTGCGCCGTGACAAATTTCCCAAATTTTGAGACATGTCAAAACTTCAAAATTCTTATTTTGAAGCCCTGATTAGTTAATGTATTACTGCAGGTTTCATTTTTTTGTGGATTTTTGATTACCATTCATTTCCATTGAAAAAAGACAGAAATGAGCTAAATTCAAGACAAAGACTTTAATAAATTCCTACTTTCTAGTCTAGGACTCAAGGTAGCCATTTTTTAGCAGATTTTGAGATAATTTTTAATTATCTTAGAGGTGATTTTTAACCTAGTATATATTTTTACTGGTGAAATGTTCCTAATTTTTGATATTTTTCTCCTAAGATTTAAGCACAGGTTCTTAGTCCATCAAAACTATTTTTTAGAATTATGGGTTTTCGTTGTGCCGTGACGGAAAATTTTCAATTGCCTGTATTTTTAACATGGAGTGCAGAAGAGTGCTCATTTTTTCACAGTGCATCAACAGGGGTCGAAATAACGTCCGGCTTTCGCCGGAAGCCGGACGAATTCTAATTTAGCCGGACAGTTTATTGGTAGAAAGATCCTTTTTAGCCGGCTGCATTTAGGAAGAGCCTTTTTCCTTTCCTTTTTTACATATATGAATCAATGAAACATTTAGAATCACTTATATATTTTCTTTGCGTGTTTTCTTCTTTCTTTTTCTTTCTATTATTAAAAGACAGATTAAGAGCACAGACATTCTCAAAATCATCACGTGATTTCTTCTTTTATAAAAAGAACGAGCGTGGTGAAAAAGCGAAGGGAGTTTCCCTGCACATCTCTTAATTTATGTTCTTGCATAACCCCAGCCAGCTGCTAATGACGTATTTCATTACGAACACGAGTCTGTGTAAATTCTATAAACATTTCTTTATTTTATTAAATCTCAAGTATTTCCTTTTTTTAAATACAATTTCTTCCTTTCAAGAAAATTGTACGCAAAAAATGTATGCTTTCCGTATGATATTGTATTATAAAGAAACATAACAAAATAAAGAAAATTGTTCTTATTACATTAAGTGAGACTATTTGTCGTTTTGCATGACCTAAAGTACAGCAGTTAACATTTGTATCAAAAGATATTCAATTAAAAGAAGTTTCTTCCTTAATTCATTAAGTGTGTTTCTTTTTTTAACCCTATTTGTATCTTATTTTTATGACGTAAATTGTGCGAATAAGTGATGTGAAAAGCCTTTAGAATTGCGTTTAAGCTGTTCTACAGACTTTAAAATCAAAAAATTTTCTTCGTCGCCCAACCATGGTGGACGACATTTGCCCCACTGCCTTATTTCCATACTTAATTCATAACAGCCGGCTACACAAAGTTTTCTTATTTCGACCCCTGCATCAAGGGCCTAGTACTCAATAATTATCAAAATGAAGAATTCAATTTCAAGGTCTTAATCAGTTTTTAGGGAAGATGTTGATCAGCGTTGCGCCGTGACGGAAAATTTAAATTACTTCAGTTTTTTGAATAACAAAAAAAAAACATGGTAGACAAGTTTTCTTTTTTTTGATTGTTCAGGATATGGTAATAGGATCTAAAAATGGTAAAATGAGGTGTTGGAAGGTCATACCTCTTCCACATTGCCAGTTTAGATTGAATTGTAGAGTTTTTTCTTCAAAATGTTTCATTCCAGTTTTTTTCGAATTTGGATGATAATTTATTCTTTACATTATGTATACCAAATTTCTAAGTTATTTTGTAGTATTTATATATATGTTCCTTATATATTTGCAAATTAAATGTTAATTTAAGAATTTAGGTTGAAGATATGACATACTTTTAATTTTTGATTTTCAATGTTTCATCAGTTTTTTGCCTTAAAATAGGGCTTTTTTGGCCATTCTCATTTATTTCACGATTTCTGCGACAAAGTAGACCCCCAAGTGTTTATATCATTGGAAGCGAAATTTTGAGTAGCTTTTAAATATGTTAATTTTGGAAAGGATTGGATAATTGAGAGAGGGATAAAATGCTTTAACCTCTTTTTTAATTCTGTGGGACGAACTTTTTGCTTATATTGTTTGTTGCATTTTAAAAAGTGATGTTTATTATATTGAAACAAGAACTGGATGAATATCAACCCTAATGACACCCATTCAGATCTATTTGAAAAAAAGGCTATAAAATAAGTACCACCTTTTAATAAATGTGAAGCCTAAAGGTTTTTTGGGGTTTTTTTGTATTTTTTAAAATGGGTTGATCCCTGTAAGGCCGAAACCACTACTAGGAAGAGAGCTACTGTAATAAAACACCATTGCGATTTTCCATAAGTATTTTGTCTAGCTAACCAACGTTATTAAAAATCTTGTTGACTTATAAATTTTCACAAAATTGTATATATTTCTTTGAATTTGTAATCGTCCTATGCTATATATAATGTTATCTTTTCAGCTGATGGGATGTGCAATTTTGGGGCTTGGAATCTGGTTAAAGGTTGAAAAGGATGATTATGCCGACATCTCAAAATATGACCATGTGACAGCAGCCAATATAATTATTGCAGCTGGTGTTATTATTGTGATTATCTCCTTCTTTGGTTGTTTTGGTGCAATTAAAGAAATTCCATCATTGATGCTCATTGTAATTATAGTTTATAATTCGCATTATCACATCTATTATTTGTGAATTTGGAAAGTTTGTTTATTACCAAATTAACAAAGGGTTATCATGCTGTATCTTATTGATTCTTGGTCCAATTTATACTCCTATCAGTCATCTGTCTGTCAATGAAAATAAATTTAAACATCTTTAATAATTGATTAAATTGAACCAGAAGTTTTTTGGGCAATTTTCTTTGTTTTTTATATGTGACATTCCAGGGGATTTTGATAACAAACAATATTAACAATAATTATTAACGATAATATCATTAATAAAACAATAGAATTAGCGATATTATTGCTAATAATTATTGTTGCGTTTTATAGTTAATATCGTTATTATTGAATAACACAGTATTTTAAAGTGACTTTTCAGATTTGTGCTGAAGGTGCCGGATTAACAATGAAATAAAAGTGCTTTGTTATTTCTAGAAAAATATATAATGTCCGCGTGTCATAATTAAATGAATCAGAGTTTATCATGTCATGAACAAGCGAGTTTGTTTTGAATTTATTGCTATTTGGCGAAATAATAATTACATAAATCCGGTTATTTAAAAACTTCATAAAACGACACATGTATGTGAAATGTATAAACAAACGTCTTGAACAAAACTTTTTAACGATAATAACGGTAATCTGTACTCTTACCATATTAACGATATTAGCGATATTAACGATAATAACGTTACTCTGTAGTTCCATAACGATATTAACGATAATAACAATATTAACGTTAATAGCGTTTGTTATCAAAATCACCTGGAATGTCACATTGTTTCCTTGATATGGACATATATACATATCAGAAATGTTTATTTTTTTAGTTTTTCGTGTTACTGTTGATAATCTTCATAATGGAAGTTGCTGCTGCAGCTTTTGCATACACGAAGAGAGGAGACGTAGGAAATTGTTTTTATTTTCTTCAAACCAGGTTGAATGTTCCCATGAGATTTGATAGAACAGTTATTTATATCAATACTACACAATTACTATACATTCAGTATACATTGAACTAGAACTTTAATTATTATGAATCATCATCATCCTTATCATCTGGTTTAAGGGTATGTCAATAACAATACAGAGCATAATTTCATTACTTAAATTAGTGATTGCTAGGTATCTAAAACTTGAACTTAACTATCCTAAAACTTTCAGGTAGAGAATTCCAGCTCATAAATATTTTAGTGATCACAGCCATCAATGAATACACATAAATACTTTTGATGGAACTCCCAGTGAAAAATGTATATCACATCGTAAACTTGTGTCTATTATGTGTTTCATCACATTGCTATTTTTTGGGAAATATATTTTTCTTGTTATGATAACAAATTTCCTGGCAGTCACAATATTTTTTTATTTACATTCTGAATTTTTTGAATTATGATTACCTAACATGTGTTTGAAACTGATACCTCCCTTATAGATTGAAGATGAGCTTGCAACGGAATTCCGCAAGGCGATAAAGGAGGATTATTACAAAGACCCTAATTCTGGAATAACAAAAGCTATTGATAAGTTTCAATCCTCGTTTGATTGTTGTGGCTACAATAGTTTTCTTGATTGGGGTGGTTCATATTTTAACAAGCAGAAAGGCACGATTCCAACCTCCTGTTGTATTGATGTTAATAGATCAACAAAAACTGGCTTGAAATGTGGCAGTGATGATCCGAATGCTCTTGAACTTTACTACAAAAGAGTAAGCTCTTCCCTTCAATATCATCTCAAAGTTTTAATTTCAAGTACTATATTATGAACCTTGATTATGTCTTTTCCAGGGTTGTTATGGTGAAGTGAAAAAGTTTCTCAAGGATAACCTTCTCTACATTGGTGCATCTGCGATTGCATTTGCAGTCGTACAGGTTTGTAACAACGATTCAAGTGTAATTTTTTGGAAATACAATTTTATTTATGTTACTTGATTGTGTTTTTAGATTTTGGGGTTGGTGTTCTCAATGTATTTGTTCTGTCAATTCCGTGGTGGTAAAGGAACATTGGCTTAATTATCGAGATATTTGAGATGTCTCACAAGTATTCAAAGTATTCGTTTTTATGTAGTATCTATAAAAGAAAAGATTTTAACACCTGATTGTGAACATTAAAATGGCATTAACTGATGATCCTGTTTTACTGTGTGTGTGTGAATAATAAGACTATTTACATAAAGAAAACTCTATATATAATATATGCACTGTTTTATGAATTAGCATTGCTGTCATATCTATCAGCTCATTTTTCTAACTTGTAACCTTTGTTTTATTGTTTTAATTTTCAAAAAGAATATATCACACTACAATCACTATAGTTAAATATACTTTCCATGCCATTTTATATCAATCCTCAATGAATACCTGGCATTGCAGAGTTTGTGCATAATCCAGCATTTTTAATTGGTAGAATTAGTTATATGACTAGTGAATAAGTCTGTGTAGTTTCAAACTTTAAAACAAGCAAGAAAATAACGATGCGTCAATGTGTGGAAAAATATTGCATGGACTTCACTACACTTAACATGTTGTCATGACATCACAGCCTCCCTCAATATTTTCCTGTAACTGTCTAAGTATTTAATACATCATTCAACGAGGTTTTGGAGAGTACTTGCTCATCTGAGCTTTTGAGAAAGTTCACTTTTTAACAACCTTTACTGAACTTTTGAAATGCAAATAAATTAATGCTATTTGTAACGTAATTTGTTATTCTAGTTTGTGTGAATGTGTATAGATCTTGACCATAAGTAAACAAACATGATTTAAGCAGATATTTTGATTATATTCTATTAACTATTAACAATTTAGATCAAAGCTTCTTAAAGAAAATGAATGATATAGAAATGTTTTCTAGTAAAGATTAATTTGCAAATGAAGCATGTATACAAAGAAAGATGTTGCCCGTTTGGCTGTTGCTTCTGAATTAACAGGTTTGACTTTTTTTGTTTTGATTCTAATTTACACCTCCCAAGATGAACTCTTCGATAATGTTACCTGCAATGGGCACTTTGAAAGGAGGGGTTGCTGCACACTCCAGCTGACAAACAACACAATTTGGCACTAGTTTATAACTTATCCCTTACCCTGCCCTATTAACCCCAAAACATCTGAAGACTTCATGAGGGGGGAACAGCTGTTAGCAGTACCACTAGGGATGCGGTTGGTAGAATTTTGTTTTTTGCCAGAGGATGATTTTAATCTAAAACCTCTGACATGCCTATCGAATACATTTCCATTATGCCACTGCTGCTTGAATGGACATTAAAACTTTGGCTGCTTTGAATGTTGTGTAAATTAGTTGTTATATTTCCCAATTTTAGGATACGAGGATAAGAACTCTGTTTTTCCGTTGTTATCTAAAGAAGATCGTCAGGTAAAAAATAAATTGTAAATTTATCTGGTGGCATTTGTGCTAATCTAAAGTTGTGATTTCAACATCTCTAGGAGGTGATACATACTTGTGATGATGTAGCAGAAAAGAACATTGCTGCTGCCGTTGAAGTGCAGAGAGTTTGGCGAGGGTATCGAACCAGGTATATAATGTATAATTCTTATATAAATATGTTTTTTCAAAACAACAGGTTCATAATTAAAAATTTATATGGATACAAAAAAAAAAGCACTTTGAAAACATTTTGTTTGCTGTTCTTTCAGGTCTGTCTGCTTGTAAATTCATATCACCTTAAAGTAATAATGAGAAACAAAAAAAATGCCCATCGGTGAGATCTTGAAGATAAAATTTCAGTCAATTAAAAAATTTTTATATAAAAATTATCAAAACACAGAATTATGGAATTATGTGAATTATTATAATACTGGGGAACAATTTATGTTAAATTAAAAGAGTTAAGAAAGAAATTACAGTCACAAGAATAAAAAAAGAACTAGATTAGACAAAGACTGATGTATAAATGTATTTGAATCTATGTATTAATAGCCGATTCTCTGTCTGTCTGTTTGTCTGTCACACAAAGTGGTAGATGCGAGAAGTGAAAGAAAGTATTCCTTTCTTTCAGTGTGAAGCCATTGTATTGAGACACAAATCCAATGCGACATTTAGGGGGAATTATCTCGGTAACCAATAGGGATAACTGACGTTTTTTGGAGTCCACGATACAGGCGATGTGGTAAAAAAATTGGGCCTACATTTTTTTGGAGGCCGGGTCTGTGACATCATCAAAATTTTTGATCACGATATCCCAGGAACAGTTGGTATCAAAACTATCCAATATGTTTTTTTGAACAACTTTTCGAGCTCTATAACATGGGTACACTTATCATTGCCAATTCTTTAATTTTAATTTTTGTGTACTCAACACAAACTGAAGATGTATTGTATTGCTGCTAGTATTGTTTATTAGCATTGTTCTCTCAACTGTATTCAATACCAACTTTCTGAATTGCATCAAGTTAGCTAATTACTATGTTGCAGTTTCTGAATTCTGTTTTGTTTTTTTAAAAAAATTTGGTTGCATGTCTATTCTGACTAGAGCGTTATTCTTGTCCCTCCTTCGACCGACTTCAAACAGTGGTTCATATGTCTCAAGTCGCAGTACGTTGTCTCCTACAACATCTGACGAACTCAAACAATTCTCGTCACATTCCACAAAAGTATCCACACAAACATATAACCAGTCTCAGGTTTGTAAACATGTCACATAAACGTTGTGCTTTCCTACTTCTGATATTGTTTGATCTATGGTGTTACGGTTTTAGGAAACACTACAATTTCAGTCTAAAAGTGAACTAACCATCAACTATACCGATGAAGAGCCAATAAAGTGACATTCCTTTTGTTGTTGTCAGCGTTCTATTATATATCTGCGAATTTACTTAGTGAATAAAAGCCGTAATTCTTCTCTTAGATTTTGTAAACAATCTAGAGCGTCCTCTGTTCAAAAAAAGCAAGCAGATGTTCATGCAAGTAAATTTTTAAAAGATGAAAACAGAAAGATCCGAAGAGTTTCCTTATCAGAAGATGAAGCTGCTACAAAAATTCAGAAGGCATGGAGAAAACACGTTGTGAGCACTTTTGTATTTTTGTTTGTTGCTTTCCAATCCTGTTCGTCCACCATGTGATGTCTTATTTCATATATGAGTTTACCAAATTATATATCATTGAGAGTGTTTATTAAGTTGACTGTTTTATTGACAACACTGAAGGATTGAATAACTTAAGGACGAATTACTGAAGCTAAGAATGAAAATAATATGAGTATGGAGGCTTGATTACCTTGTTTCTATGAAATCGCACAAAATGAATACAAGAACCCTATGTCCATCACATAATCTGGTATTTACAACCTGGTATTTATAACCTGGTATTTATAACCAAGACCCAAATAGAAGGACACAATAGAATAAGAAAACGAAACCAGGAAAATCTGTACAAAATACACTCTTGAAATCCTAGAGCAAGCAAATGTGACCTTTAGGTATAATCTGTAAAAGAAAAGACGTTCAGTTGACTCAACCTCATGCCATCAACTAAGCATGGTTTTAAGTGATCTAAACCGGAAGGAGTTCTGGGACTTATTCTGGTTCAGATGTAATAGGGCAATACCAAATCTGTCAGTCACTTGCTACTGTGGAGAAAAGAAGGTTTTTTAGCCCCAGATATAACCACCTTCGAGACGTGGCTTAACCCTTGTTAAATAAGGTATGCAGTGATGTTGGACTGAACCCTTGTTAAAGGTATGACATAATGTTTACATTGAGTCAGCTTGATCCCGCCGAGAAACGATCGCTTTTGAATCAAAAACTGCAAGGACTGTGCAAGAAGTTAGAGTAGCTCTTAGTGCTTGTGGCTTTTGTGTTGGAGATCGAAAAACATTCTGGGACATAAGGGTTTTTTTTACCAGAATTGTCCACTTATAAAATGTTTACCCTAAGGTGGTATTGAGAGAGAATGTGTGAATGTTCTACACCAAATAGACAATTATCAGTTATAGCGTAAATTAAAACACAGCTCTCATCTGCATCGTCGAAATCATGTATGTTATGTTTGTGTGGTTTAAGATCAATCAATCAATCAAAAATAAAATAAAATTGTAATGAATTTTTATTTATTTATTTTGAGTTTCTATGAATTGCAAAATTACTGATAGTTTAATGACAAAAATCTCTATTTCGTGAAAGAAGTTTTTTAAAAATACCCTTGTGATTATTTTATGTTTAGTCAGCAAAATTCTGTTGTTATGTTTTTGTTTTATATCGTATTACGTAATACACGTGCATGTCATTTCCTTGTCTACCGAGATAATACACATTTCCTGAAGTTCAGTTCAGTTTTGTCAGACTTAGTCAAACCCGACTTCGTTTTGACTCTTTATTGTTATGTGATAATTACTTTATGTTTTTTTCATCACTGGAAATTGCTGTGGACCACGTGATAATTTTCATCAAATTATCACATCAAAATGAGGCGGACTAGTACGGTTTAATAAAATTTCGACGTTTGAAAAGTCTAATTTTTCGAAAAGTACTTCGAACACTTTCCGCGCCAGGCTTGATTTTTTTCCATGTAAAACAACCACTTCATTATGTCAAAATTGAAAGTAATTATTTATGTATTATAGGATACGCACGTATTCAAATATTACAAAGATTTAATTTCTTTTCGACATGCTGGAAATCCTCAGTACATGTTGAGATGTATCAATCCGAAAGAGGTTCGAAGTATTTCTGATTTACTGAGAACGAACTTTACATAAAAACTTATCTATTATATGCTAAGCACCAGATTCCTTGTAAATAACCGTATCGGTTACTAATGATCTGTCTGTCTGGTAGGGTGATCAGCGATAATCTTGTCGTAATCGATAGATTTCATAAGTTAATGATAAGCGCTTATCTTTTAGGCTGGTCTTCTTGATGATGGCTCGGGTGTACATGTGCGATTTCGACTTGGAGGTGTAAGACGTTTAACGTTCACATTGGTTGTAACAACCCAGTGGGCATATTCTTTTGAAAAGCCACTGAGAAGGAGTGCATTTCTATAGAAATATCGGCACTATTTTACTAAAAATGCTCTTCATTGCAGTGGCTTTGATGATTTTGCCCACTGGGAAATTGAATTAAATTGTCCTAAACAAGAATAATCATAGTAGAATATTTTGTTTAGTTTAAATTCCCTCCCAATGTTTATTATAAAGTTTTTACTCATTTGAACGTGGCTGACATTGGTTCGTTTGCACCAAGAAATTATACAAATGCTTCCTCGAAACAGTTGCCTGGGAAGTTTGTCCATCACACTGAACTATCTCGGACAGGTAACGACGACGCTGATTGGTTGCTTTTCGCCTCACGTAGTTTCATTTACTTGAATTCTTCTCTATGTAGGAGTGGATGAAGAGATAGATTGGTACAAGCGGCAAGAAAATAATGGATGGAGGCTTGTAAACAAAAGAGTGAGTGTTGACATTTTCAATTCATTCTTATTCCTGTCATTTATTTGTTGATTTGTTTCTTCAGTTTATAAAATCACTTTTACTTCTAATGCGCAACACAAAGATGTTTCTTACATTCTACTTTTCGTGAGATAGTGACGTGAAACTTTCCCTTTCCTATTTCGATGTATTCAAATTGCTTTCGTTTTCGAATAATTTTTTTTTTTTACTGTGAAAAGAAAAAATATTTCTACTGGCAACCATGTTGTTTTTGTAGATATTCAAATATCTGGATTCTGATCCTGTTGCCTACGAAACAAAACAGAAAAAGATTAGCTTCCCACACGAGAAAGTACGTGTTGCTTCTTCGCAACGCCATTCACGTGGTTAATTGCTCATAATATACTTTCTAAGAAAGAAATTGTTAGTACATAATTACTGCTTTTAGAAAGAGAAGCTTCCCTCTTTATAGATTGTAAGACGAAAAGATCTGGAAATAAAGAAGAAGCGCAAAAAGATTGAATGGATGAAGAAAATGTATTCAGTCATTTTTTCTAATACATTCATTAATGCTTCGTGTCTGTGTTAAACATTTTATTTTCGCGTTTGTTTTGCAGGTATGCGGCTGGCATGTTGCAGACGAGTGCTGATGTAGATGAAGAAATTCAAGATCTTGTTCAAACGGCAGCCGAAGGTTTGTTGACAGCTGCAGAAGAAGGCGGGGCCGAAGTTGTAGATGATTGGGAAGTTGATGAATTGCTTCAATGGACGCAGGGTTTAAATTTTGAGCGGTAATTAAATGACATCATTTAACTAAATCGTGGTTTGAGTGGCTGTAACAGTATAACCATTGTCCTGCATAGAGTGTACTACCGTTAAGTAAAATAAGTGATTTGTTTGGTTTTTTGTAGCTATTTACAAGATTGGAAAGAGCATGGTACGACTGGCTTTCCTAAAGGTTAAGAATTCCATCTCATTTGTTTATATATTATCAAGTCAGATACGATTGATATTTCCATGGTGACCATGGAAACATATCTTAATCTCAGAGACGTCGATGTTTTATTTGACATTAACTGTTGGTAAACAAATCTATCATTGTTAATTTCTTGAATTATCTGTTATAGGTGCTGGAAGAGATCCTATAGCTGTCATGATAGAAGAAAATTCCTTGCTTAATGTTATTGATAGAGGGAAAAACTGATTTGACGAAACCTTTACGTGGAAGCTGTATTTTGTCATGGCAACATGTTTATAGTATGTTTGATATGTGGAGCCAGGGGGGAGGGGTTGCGCTTCCGGAATGTTTTCCTTAAGTGGCATTGTATTACAATCTTACTCTGTACCTGTAAAAATTAGATTGGCTAAGTGAAGAGGAGTGAAGAGGAGATCATGTCAACCAAGCTAGTTTTGCGGTGACTTCTTGTCGTGAATTTAACTTTGAAAAAAAGTTGAAAATTTGGTTATCTACATTTGTGTATATTTCTATTTTTGCTATATTCTTTTGCTTGAATTTTAATGAATTGTTTGAAGAAATTAATATATATTAAATTATTTTCGGGATTGTACATTATGTTTGTAAATATTTGGTCTGGTCATGAAAACGTTTGCTACGAAAGTTTACTTAATATTCTTACGATCGGTTACTTTGTTGTTGTTACAGGTCTGTTTGTTAGTTCAGCCCACATGTTGGAAGTTTTGGTTTGCTGAAGAAATGAATAGCGTTGACAGATGTCAGCTTTTATCACAGCTATCTCTCCATAAAGTCCTGTTATGTTTGCATCCAATATTTTTTTCTCTATCTGCAATCTTATCAAACTTTTTATGAAACTTTTCTTTCACTTTTATTTCGTTTCACATTAAAGATGAACAATTATTAAATCGAATTCTAAAGAATTAAAATTTGGCCGACATAGATGAGCGACTATGTTTGAGCAGACGTACGACATCATCGACTGGAAGTCGTGTGAAACTTACTCATTACAGGACTCCTCTACCGACGATAAAAAGAATATTTTCGGCATTCGTGGCGTGTATCCTTTATCAAGAGATGATATAGCTTCTACTACAGACATCATTTTCCCCAAACTCTTTCACGAACAAGAGAGCGAAACTAGTATAGTCTCGATACCAGATGAAGAACTAGACTTTGGACCGTTACATTTTCACACTGGTCTGAATTCAGAACAAACCGTGTATCAGAAAGTCGCGAATTGGGTGCTGACGCAGCGCAATTACTTTCGAAATGTTGACGTGTGTTTGGAAGATGATGAAATCGAAGTTATCGATCCAGTCGATCTGTTTCACGAATCGAGTTTAAACGACTACCTTTTGATCACAGGTACATGGTCACACCACTCGTAAATAATTTGGTGAAATTTTTTTTTGTTTTTGACTTTCTTCTTAGTTATTTGTTTATAACATTTTATTTCTTTTATGGCGTATACTTGTGTGGCGTATACTTGTGTGTTCTTTCATTTTAGAAGATGAATCTGAACGAAGGATTCTTCTTCGGGACTTCGCGTCACATCGTTACCACATCCAATCTGCAGCCGAAGCTATGAAAACTAACGAGTATCGTTTCTTACGGAAGCCGAAAGGTGGCATTGAACTTGAGCTCAAACGCATAGTAGACTTACATAAATTTCACAAATCAATAAATCCAAAACACCTGCGAAAAAGAACAGAATCTTCGTCAACTCTATCACTTATATCCCAATCCTCTGCACCTTCGGACGTTGAGGAGACTGAGGAACAGTTACAGTTTCTTGGTGTGCCGAGACTATTGGACAGTTACATCATTTTGAATCGAGAAGGCTATGTGATCAAAGAGGACAAAAAAACAGACCTATGGTTATCACCTCTAGAAGTTGGTTTAGTTCCAGAAGTTCAACAAAGACCCACCGATAATGGCGAACTAGATTTCATGTCATCGTGGTTCTCAGACGTTTATCAAACTGATTTGAATACTGACGAAGTCCGTACTCTAGTAACTGTTAATACTGATCTGATGGAGAAAGCTACAGTTATTTCTGTCAGTAACCCAAGTGAAGAAGAGGTGTGGGTCGATGCACCTAACATCCCACACTGGTTTGACGATGAGCAAGAAGAACTTGAGCTATTCAACCAACCAAGCAGACCACTCTATTATTATCGTGACCGTATCAAAGGTTGCTATAGAATCATCGGAGTCGAAGACGAAACCGTCGTTTTGTTCTCGGGAAACGACGACGACACAATTTTTTATCCTGGTGACGAAATTCCGAACGACACATCGGGATATTCCCCCTCAAGCGGATGGCCGGATGGATATCGGGGTTTGAACGATGCTATTAGGTTCCGTCGATCCGATTCGGATCGCAAAACCGACTCAGGCATAGAAGACATTGATGATATGATATCGGAAGAAGTGGCTATAGCCTCGATAGAAATTTCTAAGGACGCTAGACTGGACTGTTTTCCCGAAAAAACAGCACAATTACAAAAACTTCATTTCTCCAAGCAATCGGTTGTCGAAGTTTTGTTTGTACTTGTTGCCTTGGTTACTCTCGCTGTTGCTGTTTTCCTACCAACTTCAAATTCCATAAAACTTTTTCAAACACCAAAATATACCGGTCCAAAGACCAATCATGTGCTAGGAAAGATTTGGAAAGGCTAAAAAATCGGTGAATTTTTCGATCTGCTGAATTCTTAAAAATGTAAAAAAAAAATTATGACCTGATTGAAATTAAAACTGTTTCTTCTGTTGACGTTCTGCTTTTATATTGTTGTTTGAAAATCTTTGGTTAAAATACCAATGAGGATGTTTATTTGGTAAGGTTTATTTGAGTACAAAATGAAACTAAGTTACAATCGAAGGAATGAGTGTGACTTGTTTGAACTTAGCATGCAGACATTGTTCTGCCAAGTATGCATACTTAACCTCTTCGACGAGACTCGATCGTTCGTTCATCAAGTAACTTCCTGCAATTTGAAGCTGATCTTCCTGGGGATTGGGCAAAACATTAGCTGTTTCTATTGCATCCTCTAACAACTTCAAATAGTATTAATTATTCCATCAAGCGTCTCTGTTTTGAGTAAGGGCGGCGCTGTCGGACTGCGACGCTTTAGTCAAACAAAATTCTTGAAAGCGAGTGTGTGACGCTTATGTCTTAGAAAATACACAATATAAAAGGTGAAATTAAAATTTTATTTACTTAAGCTTCGTTTTGTAATATTTCTTAGATAATTACTGTGGCGCACGACCTTTAGTTAAATAAGAGTGCTCAGTTGCAAGATAACGCATTAATTTCAAAAAGTTGGTCAAGCTTACATTCTTATTTGGGGTCTTCATCCAAGTCATTTACGTCGGCTCTGAATTCTGCACTCAAATAGAAATGAGTAGGTTGGGTGTGGTAGGAAGCAAGTGACCAAAAACATACTTGACAGACTACCATAAAACCATTTAAGTATTGGCAGATTGGCCCTGATTTTCCATGAAGTTGATTTCATATGAAAAATAGTTTCAGATCAGAGAGGTGTGTTTATATAAAAAGCTCTGAAGTCCTTAAGAAACATCTGAGGTAGGTATGATGGCCAACGAAAGGATTTTTTTAATGACAATTGTCTTCTTAAAAATGCTGATCTACATTGGGGAAGAGTTAATGCACCTCAGCAGAGGTTTGTTTTGTGTGGGTCCACATCATGCATGGGGTCAAAAAAAAAAATGAAGATCACTTGAGGATGGGTGAGTTGACTAAATTTTTAATGATGAATGAATGGAAAGAAGGAAAAACTACAATATTTTATATTTCACTTATTTTTAAGAAAAAGAAAGAAAGTACCAAACAAAAAGTGACAATCACCATTCTGACTCTTTCACGCACACTACTGCACACCACGCGCGGCGCCTGCGTAGAATATTTTCCGTCATAAACTAAAACTTGATACAGTATCGTCAATCCAGTGAAAGTTGTTTATTCCACAACCAACATGGTAGGACATCCTGGTCGCATAGGATGAGATTACTTCTTTTCACAAAGAAGAATTCACGTGGAAACCGAAACTGTCTCCTTAATGGAGATTTCAACAAATTTACCTTAGTATTGTCAATGATAAAAATTGAGAGGATATAAATTTAATAAATTATTGTCGGGAAAACTGTGATTCTGCGTGTCGTGTGGGTCGTTCTTTTTTTTAAAAAAATAGCTACATTCATTATTTATTATAATAATGTCATCGTCAATATACGACGGACACATTTTCAAATTATGATGAATACGATGCATAAGGTATTTTTTCAAACATTTTTTTCTAGAAAAGCTAACAAATTTCGCAACAACACTGTTAGTAGCTTGCAATTGATTTATCAATAAGTTTGTATATAATAGGTATTTTCCAATTCGATAGTGATTGACTTTCAAATGTTTACATGATCTCTAGTCACTGTTAAAATTGCAGTTGATTGTTACCTTTGGCTTCTAGCTTTATCTATGTAATTGTGTTACTATTCTTTATTACAGGCAAGTTTCTATTGTTGTAATTATTACAACCCTACACTACACACCTGCGCTGTTGAAACTAGAAATTAAACATCTTCCACGAAAATGGATTTCAAGTGCTTATATGTATTAAAAGAAATGTTATATTCTTGTCTTTAAAGAGCCTCCTGATAACCAAATAAGTGAATGAAATCTTGACATGTATAGAGTATAATTTTGCCTAATCTAAAAACAATTCATAGATATTTAAGATAGTGAAAGGCAAGAAAAACTTATAAATGTTACTCTCTTATGTGGCAGAAATTTTACAGGAGTATAATATGTATGAGAGAAATTGTTAAATTTCATAGTATAGATCGAAATATGAATATAATGTATATACATGGTTTGAGAGTTTTCAAGAAAGTCTATAAAACAAAATTTTTCATTTTAATTCAAAAAATCAGTTTTTCTGAAATGGAAAAGTTTTCACCATAGTTTGATTTCTAAAGTAAGATTGGAGAACAATGAAGAAAATTTGTTAATAATTCTTAAAATTATATTGGATTCTATTGGACCCAAACACTGTTTGGCATAAAAGATATTTGGGCAAATATCTGTGGGCTTGTAACATGTTAGTTGTATTTTTTAGCATGAACTTAATTACAGCTACTAATTTGTTGCAATGCCAATAGCTAAAGATCGCTTATCAAAGTTACAAGCATTGAAACTTTTACAAGCAGTCAATCAGCAAGATGTTGATTTATTAACAAAGTTGGTAGAACAAGGTATACCCAACCTGGTTAATTATGCAGGTTAGGAAATGTTTTTTTAATAATACAAATTTTATTCACTATAAACATTTTTAAGAACTGAAAATCTTTTACACTTTATTTCATTCATATAACAGAACCTGGAGATGGAAGATGTGGCCTGCACCTTGCAGCCTGTGCTAATAGTGAATTAATGATTAAGACATTAATCAAACTTGGGGCTGATTGTAATGTAGCTGATAAAATGGGATGTACTTCTTTTATAAGAGCAGCAGAATATGGACATGTACAAGCTCTAAATCTATTGATAGAATCTTGTGAAAGACCTGATCTATCAGGTGTGATTATAATTTCTTAGAACAATTGATCAATATTGATCATGAGCACTTTTTAAATATATAATGATTAATTGTTGATTTAGCTCAAGATATTGAAGGAAAAAACATTTTATACTATTGTCTGTGTCCCACGAAACGACACCAAGAATGTTTGGAAATTGCTATACAATTTGGTGCAAATGTGAATGTTGTTGTAAGAATATTGTGTTTTATTCATTATGCATATTAACATTGGTTAGTTGCTTTTCATGTGGTCTTATAACAACACTTTCGATATAGGCTACACATGGAAAATCCCTGCTCATTCAAGTTTGTGAAAATGGTTTAGAGACAGCATTGAAAACACTACTTGAAGCAGGAATTGATGTAAATCGAGTTGATGAGGTATATTTCTTGATACTATGTATCAAGTTATCAAGGATTGTAAAGGGTTAAATTTATTATTTATACGTTATAAATAATATACATTAATGATATAGAAAACTGGTGAAAGTCCTCTTCATTATGCTGCACAACATGGATTCGAAGGATGCACCAGACTACTGCTCCAATACGCTGCTGACTGCAATGTTGTAGATAAGAATAAATTACATGCTGCGCATAAGTATATATCAGTAGTTTTTCTGTCAGCAAATTAAATTTCCAGCTAAATAATATTTATAAAATTCATGGTCGTTCTTTTGATTTTCAGAATTCTGTTTCAATTTTAGGGCTGCAAAAAATGGTCATTTAGGAGTTCTAAGAATTTTGTCAGCTAATGGTGCTACATTTAGCACTGTGAATTCGAGCCAAGATTCACCAATGCATCTTGCAGCTGTGGGTGGTTTTGGTGCTGTATGCAAATTCCTTGGGCAAAGAGGTCAGTGGAATCCTGGTTTATAAATAAACTTAAGAAAACCAGTTATGCTAATGTGATCTGATATTAATAAGAGACGAAAATTTAAAAGCATCTCAAGTATAGTGTTTTGATAACCTGTGGTAAACTAGTGTCGAACTGAACCATCCCATTAATTTTTGAATTCCTACACAAATTTTTGTAGCATTAGTTTGATGGTATGATTTCAACAGCCTGCATTCCTCATCAAAATCTTGTATTCCTTTATACATCAATATCTTCCACTCAACTGTTGTTAGAGAATAAAAACTGAGAGTGCTTCTGATTAAGTTTATCAAAATACTTATACATATAAATATATATATATAATAGCCAAATTACATGCTTTTTTTATAAGAACCAGTAAAATCTGACCTGAGGCTGGCTGTTCTTATTTTTTGAGCCTTTTTCAGCTTGAATTGTTCTTATTTTGTTCTTAGCATTAAGAACACAGTTCCAGATTTCAGACTTATTTTTTTCTTAATTATGGAGCTTCTAGTATTGTTTCAGAGTCATCTTCAAAGAATAATTTATTTATTATAAATTTAGATACATCATTTTACGGAAATCTCTATTCGTTTTAAATTTTCAGCAATATTTCGAAAGGCTGTTGATACCTTTGTTGTCAGGCTTTGAGTAAAATTAAAATAAATCTTCTAAAAAAAAAACTGGTTAAAAGTATGGTTGCTGTTCGGTAATGACCTGATATGAGCATGCAAGGTGAAAAAACAAACTACTCATTTACCAGTGACAGAGTTCACATCATAAGTTGTTCTTATCATGAATTGTTCTGAAGTTCAGGCTTAGTCTGTTCTTAATTTTACAAACATTGATTCGAGCCTGAGGTTGTTCTTATTTTGTTCTTATTTTTTGGCCAAATCTGAGGCTCGTGTTCTTATAAAATTGTTCTTATAAAAAAAAGCGTGTATATGTCACTTAAGGAA